>JADFUC010001401.1:0-57459 GCA_019722365.1 Lithospermum erythrorhizon
TTGGAGCCCAAGCACGCCATAATGTCCAAAACTATATATATCACCGCCTCCTACGGCAGAAAGAGTCTAGGGCTGGCATGTAATGGAAGGCTCCCCATGGATGAAAAATCGCTTATCGATGTGGCTCCCCAAATAAGTATCGTGTTAAGATAACCACTTGTTCGATTTAGACAAGAAGAGCCTACTGGGTTGTATTCATTGAACAACTGATTCCGCTGCTGCTGGGATACTGCATCTTCCATATACGCTGACCGCATCTCCCTCGAAGATCGTGGATCCGACCCACTGGCAGTAAGTCTTGGCAAAAGCGTACTTTCTTTGTCACACCACTTCTTTTCACCTTCCTTTCACAGAATCGCTCATCTTCGCCTCACCTTTTCTCGCAATTTCCGTGATCTCCGCTATTTTATCGCCATGATTTTTTTCCTCCCCGCCGCCTCACATCTTTTATTTCGCGAATCACAAATCTTGCATATATCCCTGGGGGATTAACTTTACGCATTTAATGTATCATCCACTGCAATGCGGCTTTCCTTGATTTTGGGGTTAATTTGGCGCGAATTTATTGATTTATGAGAGTAATTTCAACTTGGTAGGATCAGCATCGGGTTGCTCTCGCGCGGGTTCATCCGCTTTTAATTTCTAAATACCCTTCTTGCTATTCTCCCAATTGCTACTAAATCATGAACAATGCCCTTCACATTCTCATGAACTGCTACTAAATCGTCCCGAAATTTGCTTAAGTTCTCTGAATAGGTGTCGGGAGTATCAAGCAGGCAAAGTGGTTTCACAAGATGAATAGCCGAATGTCCCCAATTTTGAATGTTCTCGGGAGCCGTTTTGTTTTGCCTAAAATGTCTCAGATTTTGCATGTGCGAATCAATGCCTGTTTTACCTTGTTTTATGTGGTCAGAGATATATTTTCAGCGTTCTTAATCATGAACTGCCTCCTCAAGCACTGACTGCCTATCACGGTAACGGATCCCGAAACCTCGCTTTCTATGGTAGATTATACACTCCATCGGGGCAGTTTACCATTGGCGATTTATGGCCCCCAAGATCACGATCCTCTCGGCTAACCTCGGTGATTCCCGTGACGTAGCTTGACGCCGGGCGAGTCGGTCAACGAGGTGGGTTGCTGGCGCGACCTCGCCAGGATGTCGAGGTGATTTCATCAACCCGACGATTCATCCCTACCACTACGTGGATCATCCCCACTTCACTCACCCCCGCCTTCCCTGACCGCCGATCCGCTTAAAGGGCGCATTGTGGGGTGTCACCACACTCCCCACTATTATCCGCGATTCTTTACCGGTTGAGTTCTCAAACGAAGACCTAGCCAATTTTAGGCAGTACTTTTCTATTCCCCAGTCAGAATGGCCTCCTGTGGGCGGGGAACAAGTTTCCCGAGCCCCCTGGTTGATCCATCATGTAATGGCTATTTAGCCTCGATGGACCGCCATGTATATAAAAGTCATCTTATGGGGCCCGCCCCTTTTTTTCCTTCATAGACGAAGTTATCGATAATGGTTAATCGCGCCCTGCAGCAAATCCGCCTCAGCGGACGGCACATTACCATCTTCATAAATGCTCAGGACGGCCGATATAACCCCCACACTCCTCTATTTTTCAATTTGCACACCACCTCTCACACTTTGGCCGCTTTTACTATTCCTATCCGCCTCGGCTACAACATTTTTGCGGATCCTAAGGTCAAGAAAGTCTCTAAAACCAAATGGCATTCCAACGGCGCTCTCGTGGAGTGGTGATGGGCGAGTGCGGTTCCCAGATGATCTCTCGATTTAGAAGCAAAGCACCTAAATTCAAGAAAAAAGCTCAACTATGCCCCGATCCCTACCTCAGCGCTGGTTTTGATCGACCTCCATTATAAAGTATTCTCATGAGGCGTGGGTTCTGATTCAAAATGCCTGATCCGTCAAGGAGTTCAATTAACTGGCTGGCTTCCCGCTGAATGGGTATAGCCTTTTAATATTGTGTTTATGAATTGGATTTCTGCCCCTCCTAACCTAACTTTTATTTTCTTGGCAGATGGTACTACAAGAACCACCAGACGCCATGAGCTCCAAAGATGTATCACCTTTCTACCATGACTGGCAACCGCATACCTCTTTTTAGGCAGGTTTCAGTCAAGAAGGTATCTACGGCCCCAACGACCTCACCGGCCTCACCTGTTACCCTTCCTCATCGCTTCAGGAAAGCGCCCGACGCGAGACTCGCCTCCTGCTCGGCCGTGGCCTATAGTCCACACAAAGAGACTGTCCGAAATTCGACCTAACCGAGGATCCTCTAGCTTCATCACCCCTGTGCTAGTTCTCAGGAGCGACTCGCCTCCACCCCAACCCTCCACTGGGAACCGCCTACTAAGGCGCATGTTTGACTGCCCCCTGCCGACTACTGGGTATTCAACGACTTCCGAATCGCTTTATATTGTCCTGGCGGTTCCAGATTAACGAGGAATCCACTTTACGGAAAGGCAGATAAGCTCGTGCTTCACGCCCTTGGCTGTCGATCGCATCGGGCGGATTACGACGCCGATTCACGACCTTCGAGATTCACGAGGCCGCGGCTCGCCACTTAATCAAGCCACGCTCCAAATCCTCCCCCTATCCTTGCTTACATGCCAGAGATCCGCTCTTGACAACCCCGTTTTGCCTGAATGCAAGCCACGCTTTAGCCCCTCAGAGGCTGGATCGCTCACCAGCGCCCATCCGGGGCTTCGCGAAAGAAGTGAGCCCTTCAATTCTGTGTCGTTAACTCAGAGTAATGAGAGTTTGAAATCCGATGTTGCCTTAGCCATTGGGAGAAAGAGAAGACACAAAATCAAGTTCTCGGGCGTGAGGATCGCTAAGCATGACTCTTCATGCCTCTGGCTACTGACAGGCGAGAATTTTGACCTTCACAACAACCCCGTGTGTCTAACTTCTCCAGACCAAGCGACTGCAGAGTGCTCGAGCCGAAAGCAAATCCATCTAAGGTCGGCAGGAGGCTCTTTCCCAAGGTGGATCGGTAGGCCATGGGGATGAAGATCAACGATCCGAGGAGTTCCGACGGAAATGGGTAAAGCGAGGCGCTCATCGCCAGGTCACTTTACCAAAAACTCAGAAAGATGTCAATCCTGCCATCGTGGCGAACTATGAAGAGTTCATCCAAGGATATGACCAAAGTTCTCGTTCAAACTCGACTACCCATTCCTTTACTCCGCACGGCTAAGAGGAAAATTGGTCTTCCAACCCGCTGAGCACGATGCCTCAGCCTCCTTAGTACCAGAAAGCTTACTACGCATTTAATGTACCATATAATCATTTTAGCTTATCACTCGCTTATAACAATGACTTTCAAGCATGTGATACCGCTTAATCTGTTGTAACGCTTTTATTGTCCGGGCCATCTGTTATGCTTTGATTTAAGTCGCACATATGTCCCTTTGCCCTCTGCTGGGCCACGGCTTTTAGCCCCAAAGCCGATAGGCCGACATATTCGGTGTAATTTTTAGCTATTTCTGACTAGCTCTCGGGTATGTATTGATAAAAGCTTGCTTTCCGTTTTCAGCCATGACAGTGATTGCTGGGCTTTTATTTGATTTATCAATCTAATGATCGCTTCATTTTCGCTGTACGTAAATGCACTTAATTATGCTTTTGGGTTAAGATGCTAACGTATTGCTATAGCCTTTGGGCCAGATAATTTCAACAAGTCTCTGCAAAAAGGTAAAACTGCCATTTATTAATGATTTTCTCTGCGAAGAGCGACTATAGCTCTTCAATCCAACCTTCTCTTTTTCCACATTGAGCATGTTCTTCTTGACGCCTCTTAAATACATGCTGGTTCATGAATTCACCGTCTGCTCATCAGGTGTAAATCGGGAGCGAACCTATATGCTCTATTCCAAAGTTTTCACAAAATCACAATATTTGTCCCCTAAATTGGGGACCATTATCCTACACTAATATTCTTTGGGATTCCAAACCGCTGCGTGAGAATGTTTTTCCATAGGAATTGAAATTTCCCGCTTTGTTTTCTGGTGCGCCGTCTCTACCTACTTACTAAAGTACTAACCGCTACAATGGCGAACTACCGCTTGGGATTTGGGCAGCTTTCTCCCACTGTGTTTATTCCCCACATAGCAAAAGGAACGGACTTTTCACCGTGTAAGCGCCAAGCTGGTAATGAGGGGCATTTCCCATCCGCTGGCTGCTAATCACACCTCTTCACATAAGCAACAGATCTTTAATCGGGTGGCCAAGAATATCCTCGCTTGAGTGGTCTTAATGGCTAAAGACCGCCAGGCCGATATGACTTCCGCACTAATCTTTCATGCATTTTGCTAACACCCTCGTACGTTCATTGGCTACGCAGTTAAGAGAATGTCCATCCCACGACTTCCTATACAAATTTCTCCTAGATTCATTCGGGTACTTAAAACTTCAATTTTGTATCTTTTTGGCTTCCATACTATCGCCGGTAACACTCCATCGCTAAGATATTTAATTATCGATCCCTCCAATCGGCCAGACCGGGAAGTTACCACCCTCTCGATAAATTCTTCTTCTTTGTAAGCAGCCGATCACATATTTCCACGTGATACTCCTTCTGCAACTCGATGTAGTAGGTGTAGTTTAGCCCGGACAAGGGGATCCGCCTTTTTCATTCTTAGCCTCGCTGGATCCGCTTACAGAATTCCTCTTAAACTCGGGACACTCGCATTACTTTAGTACGGTATTTTACCGACTTGATCTATCACCAGTTTGGAGTCCCCTTTAACCAATAATTCTTCTATCCCCATGGACTTGACCAGCCTTAATCCGAGTATCATTGCCTCATATTCTGCTTCGTTATTGGTAGCAGGGAAACTAAACCCGCAAGGCGCATCTACGGCCTCTTCGCGCGGTCCCGTATCAGCAAGACTAAAGACCCGCCGCCGATCATTGCGAGCCCCATCAACAAATAATGTCCAATCAGTTTAATTTGACTTGTCCCCACTGTATCCGGCCCTTGTGGTTAATCGTGGAACTCGAAAGGTGATTCGTTATAAATCAAGTATCGCCATATTTTATGCCGGGTTCTGGGAAAGATAAGATATTTCAAATTCGCCACTTATCAGCCAGTTGTCAATCGCCCGAGCACGCAGACTGGATAGCACCCGCTTTAAGGGTTGATTTGTCACTACTTGTATCAAGCGACTAAATAGGCCTTCAACTTCTGAGATTATCAAGCAAAAAAGCGCCTTTATCTATGATGGGATATCTTTCTTCTGCATCTTTGAGGACATGGCTAACATAGTATATTGGTTTTTGGACCCTTTCTACTTCCCTTATCAGCACGCTACTGACCGTAATATCATAAACGTGCCGTTATTACTCAGCTCTCTCCAAAGTTCCTAAGCCAGGATAAACAATTGGGGAGATCCCAAGTACCTTTTTAACTCCACAAACGCCTCCTTGCAATCTTCATCCCATACAAACTTCTCTTTTGACACGCGTCTTAGGTTATTAAAGAATGGTAAATTTCTTTCACCCGACCTGTATTTAAGCTCTGCTTAAGGCCGGTAGACATCTTGTCAATTTCTCAGATTCTCCTTATAATCGCTGGGCGGTTTATTTCCAAATAACGCTTCAATATTGTTAGGATTGGCTCAATCCCCTTTGCACCGATCATATATCCCAAAATTTCTATTAACAACTCCAACGAAGACTGGTTCACCTTTTAATCGCCTTTACGTAGTCGACAGTTGTTTCAAGATCGCTGGTTTAACCGCCCTTTGTTTTGCTTTTTGAACCAAATATATCCACATATATTTCCATATTATGCCTCGATTGATCCAAAAATATATCATTCACCATTTGCTTGCGTACTCCCGTGATTCTTTAACCCAAAAGTGGGCATCACCTTCAACGGTACAACCCATATTCGGTTACGGCGACGCTTTTCCTCATCCTCCTGTGCTACGCAGATTCGATAGTATCCACGAAGCATTCATGAAGTCAAAGACTTTGGCAGGTCGGCACTCCGCATCCACTGTCGAATCTAAACAAGGTAGTGCGTATAAAAGTCTTTCGAAATTAGTAAAAAATCCATGCCATCCGCCACTTATCAAGGTTTCTTGACCAGCACCACATTAGCTACCCAAACGGGGAACTTCAACTCACGTATGGCTTACGCTTTCAACAAGGCTTGCACCTCCTCCCTTATGGCTGTGTTCTTTTCATCGTTGAACAACCTTTTCTTTGCTCGAGAAGGCGAAGTCCGACTCACTGAGGTATCCTATTTTATCAATTTCTCAATTTCTCGCATCTAACTCGCACTCATCGTATCATGTCCATGTTCGCGACGGTACTAGCAATAGCGTAGTCTTGACCTTCGCTTTTCAAGGTCAGCGCTCCATGTCATGTGTACTCTCATTCAGACCGGGTTAAGTAAGTTTTTCACCAATGTAGGCATAAACTGCCATGACACTCTACAAGCGCTAACCCGCCACATGCTCTCCTCAAGGTATCAGACTAGACCCTTGAGGCAACATTCAATTTCTTCTTTTAGAATTTTGTCCCCCTCGTCTCTTTCAACGCTGCCTCACACCGGCGCTTTCCTAAAGCATTCGATCTACTTCCTCTTCTTTATGGGTATCACGGAGATCCTTTTGTTTACTTTATTCCTTCAACTCCTCGAAGTTCTACATACCCGCCTCACTGCCGCTATGAGTTCATCCCCTGTATTGCGGTTTTCCAAACACCGCTGACTTTTTTAATTTTCCATATTCTAACTGCGATAAAATGCCAAGTGTATGCCACTTTATCGCTTACTTCGGTATGGTTACAAAAATGTCATTATAATGCTTCCGTAATCCCTTCGCTCAGCTTGGACTCACAGCGTCTATTAATACTCTTCATCCCCGTATTTTTGTATACAGACTCCAAACTTTACAATGGGCGCATTCGTCGGGTTTGCTGGTATGAAGTCTACGACTTCGAGAGCAGTTTACGTACTCAATCCAACTCCACGGTCCACTAAACTATTAGAAAAAGCTTTGTGTATGTCGTCATTGGACGCGATTGTCATTTTGGCCGTGAACCCTTTGTAAATTCTTTTTACGTGGTCGCCTGCTATCAATCAAAGTAACCAAGTAAATGAAGCCTTTTTGGTAATAGAACTGCTCAACCCTGCTTTGTGAATCTATTTGTTTTGTATTCTTTCCATTGAGTAGCAAATTGAATGAAAGTGCTTATCATTTCTTTTAATAATCCGTTAACTCTGTTGTAACTCTCCGAGTAATCGGATCACTCGAGCCGCAGCACTTGCCAAGCGCCACAAGGGGCGCTACGGAAAGTGCCTCATGGTTATCGCGAGTTCTATGAGGGACCTCCCTACTTCTCAAGGATTTACTATGTCCAAAGATGATGAAAGTGTAACGAGACGATCGTGATCAGTTCTATCCCGCCTCGAGCTAATCAAGCTCGCAACTCGCTTTTACTTCAAATTCTTATCCGGGTAAGTGAGGACGCGTTGTTCATTAGCGGGTTGTTTTGTCAGGAATCATGAACGTGAGCATATCGTGTTATTCATGTTTGTTTCTTCAATCTCGGCAGACGGGCGCCTACTTGATAATCGTAATCCGCTACAAGTACCATGACTGCAATCATTAATAGGACTCTTTACAGGACTACCACCAATTAGACTACAAACAGCTGGACTCTCAACAATCTTGGTCAATCTTGTCGAGCATGGTTCGACCGGGAATTGCCAGGCGAGAATCGCCCTCCTTGATCCGTTAGCGTGCCAGTCAGTTGCCGTAGTAAGATTACATGTGCCAAAGAACTCGATCTATCGTCGACTTAGCAAGGACATCACAAGCGATCACGCATAATTTCGACGATCAAGCTAGATTAAGATAGTGATTGTACGAGAATATAAGAAATGTACTAGTAAGTAGGAATTTGGAATTAAAATGGTAGAGCGCATTTCAGCTGATGGCGTGATTTATAGGCAAAGTCATGTGCTTGTTGGCCACAGATTCAACTTTCCATGCGACAGGTTACTTGTCAGCTTTATATTATCCACCGTGAATCTCATGAAAGCCTTATCCACTGGAGCCCAAGTAATCAGATACCATTCAAAACTATATATATCAATACTGTTGTTAATAAAACCGAAAAACCGATCGAATCGAAATGACTAAGCATGAAACCGACATCAACGTAACCGATCTAACCCTAATTACCTCTATATTAAACGGTTTCACAGATTTAAAACCGATAGAATCGGGTTTCTACACAAAAAAATTGGGAAAAACATTTAACCCAATGCAAAACATCCCAAGATACGATAGAAATATGATCGATAAGATAAAAGGATTCAAAAAATTGAAAAATTAAAATTAAAACAATAAATTTGTAAAGCGGTGGTAATGTTGTTTCCTATAAAAAGGCTTTGCCACAAAGCGCCTGCATTTATGCTTTTTAAATATATGTATTCCCTGCATTATTTTAAATTGCTCTGGGCACACTGAATCCTTCCTGGGCAGTTCCTATACTTTTTTAGTGTCTAGGCACTCGACTCCCACACACACACCTAATTTTCATTAGTAAATGACTATATTACCTTTTAAAATACACACGAGTTATAGTAAATGACTATTTTGCCCCTCCCCTATTTGAAAATGTAGTAGTTTTGAAGTTTCATTAAGGGCAAAATTATCATTTCACTAAAAAGCTCAGGCCGCCCCCACCCCCTACCAGCCCTCCACCCCCACCCCCCACCCCTACCCTACCTCACACCCCCCACCCCTTACCCCCCATCCCCACCCCGCCTCCACCCCTCATCTCCTATCCCCACCATACTTCCCTTTATCTCCACGCCTCCCCCAAGCACCAAACACTTTCATTCTTAACATATCCATCTAAATCAATACTCCCATCGACAAACCATTTCAATGAATTACATTTTAATTGGGGTGGGAAGGTTACCCATTTATTCGAGCAAGCCTCCGATACATCGACTGGCAGCTCAACCTCGACTCCTCCCTAATTGGTATCCGCCTTTCTCCAAACCAATCGATTCGGCTACGAAGGCACGAACAAACCAAATTTAAACCATCACTTAACCCCAAAATTCTCTAAAGAACGATCCAAAACCCCGTAAAATTGCCGATCTTTACTGTAATTCTTCCGAAGTTCACCAATTTCGAGTCCATCGACAATCACTCTCACAAATTTACGGTCCGTCAATTTCGTCCATCAAAATCAACCAATATTTCTCCATTATTCAAGAAAACAAGCATTTAATCACTGCACTATCCAAACCCAAAAAATGATTCGAGGTTTCTCGGATTTGTCGCTGGCTCCAATAAAATCAGGCTGGATTGCCTGATCAAAACCATCCAATATTTTTTGGATATGTTGGCACGGATACGTCGTAACGGCGTGGCCTAAAGGTAATGCGAGATAAAGCGGGAAGTATGGGGATAAGGCATGAGGCAGAGGGGCGGGGCAACACTATACACTTTTTAAATGGAAACTTATTACCCTGGCCTCTTTAAAGTTAAACTTCCTAACTACTACACTCAAGAATAGGGAGGGCAAATACTATTTCACACCACCCTATACTTAAATATTAGTGGACAAAATAGTCATTTTAATGGACTAATGCATTTTAAGTGGTAATATAATCATTTTACTAACGAAAACAGCAGATGAAATAGCTTGGGACACTAAAAAGATGGTATTCTGGAGTGAGAAAGTTTCGCGCTACCAGACACTAAAACTATGACATAAATACTAAAAAACCATAAGATACGACCCACAAGTCTCTAAAAAAGTGTAAGGGGAGCGTTGGAAATATATACACACCCAAATAAGAGTTTGTGTGATAAAATGATTATCGCTACATTCTCTATTCGTAATGGGGCTAGTAAGCTTTTATTACAAGAAAAATCATTATTTTACTAAAAATTATTATTCCTATGAAGCATACATTGCTGGGGAGTGTTTTATCGCATAATCTGAGCTGACATATTTGTGCTTTGACAAAGCTTATTGATGTGGCATTTTTGGTATCCCAAAGAGTGAAAGGTGAGTGAGAGAAAGAAAGAAAGAAAAACAATGGGCATAGTTGATGGAGAGGAGTACCTTGATGTTCTCACCAAAACTGGTCATAAAACTGGCATCTCCAAACCCAGGTTTATTATAAAATTAAGATTGTTATAAAAGTAATTACTAGTAAACAAAAAATTGATTTTTTCATTAAATTACGTTTTTTTCTGATTGTTTCAGCTTTTTAGAAAATGATTTACTGATAAATTTAACTTTAAATTTCTTCATTGATTAAAGATTGTTTTTTTGTTTGGATATCTGAATCCACTCTGGCTATTAGAAATAATGGAATAAATCAAATAACTTATTACGGTATCTAGGTTTCCTATATTTTGTAGTGTAGTAGTATATAGACTTTGCACGGTTCAATTCGAAAACAGCCTCTTTCTTATCACAGTGGTATGGGTGGTACAAACCGACCCCCTACCACGCTTACTCGGGAGCCTCCTTAGAGGCAGTTTGTCGTATTATTGTTGTTGTTGTTATTGATAGATTGGAGGTTTTGTAGTGCTAGTTTGATCTTACAAGTTATGAATGTATGCCAATCATGACTTGTTTGTACTTTACTCTTGGGTCAATTCGGAAACAACCGCCCTGTTTTCACACAAACCCCCAACCCCGCTTAGGCGGGATCCTCTTCGGAGTCATTGTGGCATGTTGACGATGTTCATGAACAAGGTTCTATATGACATAGTTTTGGATATCTAAGGAAGATACGACAATTACAATGAGAATGTTTGTACAAGTCATAATAATGTAGAACTAGTAAGAGTTGGAATTATAAACTAGTGTGTGTGTGTGTTGGTTGAGGAATTAGCATTTCATACTGCAACGTTATGGTTTCGGCGCAATCACAGGGGTTCACCCATTTCTTATTAATGTAACATTGAGAAGGGTGAATTGATTGAAATTGTTCTCCTATTGGTGCTTTTCTTTTCTCAGGCATTAAATAAAGCTTTATAGTGTTTTGATAATCAACCTGTGGCTGTTATACTGAGTTACATGAATTTGACAGTTACTTATCTGCTTCTTGGATATGTAACATTTATATTCTCGCTTCTATAGGGGGGCAATTCATAGAGATGGAGATTATCATCGAGCTGTCCACGTATGGATATATTCTGAAAGTACAAAAGAGTTGCTGTTGCAACGACGTTCTGACTGCAAGGATTCCTGGCCTGGGTTCTGGGATATCTCTAGCGCTGGTCATATATCTGCTGGGGATACACCCCTTATGACAGCTTGGTAATCTCAGTTTTTGGTTCATTTATCATTTAGTATCAAGTCTTTTAGTTCTTGTATTTGTTGAAGATGAGTACAACATTCACATGACTTGAAGCAAGAAAAAAGACGAGGGATTTCCTGAACATAATTTACATTAGTTCTAATTGCAAAGAACAGATACTAAAATCAAATTTCATGCATGAATGCACTCAATTTGCACCAGGTTTTGTCTAGCTGCTAACTCATTTTTATTTATTGAAGTACTTGTGAATCACAGTTTCTACTTAGATATGATCGTTAAGAAATGTTTCTTACTCGATTTCAGGAGGGAGCTTGATGAAGAACTTGGGATAAAGCTGCCTGAGAATGCTTTCGAGTTGCTATTTGTGTTTCTTGAGGAGTGGTTAGTTTATGAAATCCATCATTTAACTGCCATTTGTAATCTGCATCATCTAGTCCTAGACTACGCATCTCTCGCCCCCAACTTCTTGTTGTCTGCATAATTTACATGTTTTCTTATCAGACCTTCACTGCAATCATATTTTAAGAAGTTAAATCTTGAAAGTTTGGTAATCACTTCTTAACTTGTGCATCAAGTGCAAACATTTTTTACAAGAATGAAATTGCTTTGGATAGTATGTTACAGTGCTTAAAATCATGATATGTGTTCTTGTTTATGAAATATGCTTAAGATCTTAATCATCATGATATAATATTTAACATAATATAAATAACTTAACTGATAAACTAACGTCTGTAACTTCTCTTAACCAAAAAATTTCTTGTTCTGATATGTGAAAAGCTAGCCAACATCGTTCTTCTTCTCCACCTCCATCTTTATCCGAGTATCACCTTATACATGTTGAAAGAATGATAAGACGAACCAAGGACATGTATAACACTTAAGAGAGACGGATCAAGAAAGGTCTTTACATGGTAGTTGTTTAAACCTAGACTTGCAGTTTGGCTGCAACATAATAATTAATCTTCTTTAGCACAAAATTGTTTTAGTACACAACGTAATGATTTGATTATGAATTTCTCATCTCAATCCATAATCCGACTTCAGTATCTGTTTACTTATCCCAATTTAGCAAGTTCATCTGCTTTTTCTTACATTCTGTTGCAGTGTAATCAATGATGGAAACTTTATAAACAACGAATATTGTGATGTATATCTTGTTACCACATTAAATCCTATTCCATTGGAGGCATTTACTCTTCAGGTCAGAAAGTTTTAACATTTTTTATCTCTGTCTTGTTATGTACAGAGTATATCATATGATTTGTATGTTACTTAGCTCTTGGTCTTTGGTTACGAGGCAATTGGCAGCTATAAGCCCTTTAACTTTTCTAATATCCAGTATAATAAATAACTCTAGATGCCTTTTTTTAGATGTAATGTGCCATGCTCACTCTTAGTGATGGAAACTTATATTTATTTTTTGGTTTGCTGCTAGGCACAAGATTAAGGAGATCAATTTTATAGTGATATAATTAAGATTAAGAGCATTGATAGGTAGAATCCCTCCTCTGGCTATCATATGCATATTTCTTTTAGGATATATCATATGCAATTTGTGTGGAGGATCCATGACATGGATTAAATTTTCTCTTTTAATCTACTATTACAAGCTGATGGTGCAACCACAAGAATCTGAAAATGAATATTTGCTTTTGATTCTTTGTAGGAATCTGAGGTTTCAGCTGTTAAATATATATCGATTGAAGAATACAGAAACTTGCTTGCCAAAAACGATCCCAACTATGTGCCTTATGACATAAATGGCCAATATGGCCAGCTGTTTCATATAATTTCAAGAAGGTATAATTACAGTTACACTGTATTTTCATTTATTAGCTGCTGAACATTAATGTCCTTTGTGGATGATGTAGCCTGCTTTGCTGCACTGAAGTTCAAGCCTTCTTAGAGCTATATCAGATGCTTTAGTAATTCTTGATACACATTTGAAGTTTAAACTTGTAAGGCATCGTCTTAGTCAGGGGAGAAGTTCATCTAGTCAGTGATGTGAACATCACACTTCCCCTTTGTTCTTTCCATCACCCCATGTGACTGCACTTTTTTGTTATCGCCTGGAAATAAATGTGTGAGTGATCATCTAAGACTTACCATAAATATCATTATATTCCTTTTATTGTTGAGAAAATGACATATTAGAAATCCTTGCAACAGAAGAGGAATAGAAGCAAATATAAATGCATATGCATAATAGATACAACAAACCACTCCACCCCTCCTGAGGTCTGACTGAAAGATAATTGAAAGGAAATTGCAATGTATTTTAACCTGCTAGATCATGTTTTTCTCACCTTGATGTTTCTCTAGGGTGTTTGCTAGCTCTTTCAGTTAACCTCTGTTTCTTATGGTTAGATGTTAATGTGCTACTGATTATGCCTCTCTAGGTACAATGAAGATGTGAAAGCTCGAACTTGGAATTTACAAAAGAATCTAAGTCGCTATGCTCAAATGTCACTCAGCGCAGAGGTTTTTACCTTATTAATTATGTTAAACTCTTGGTGTTGAGAACTAGGGAGCAGGGGAAGAGCTAAGTGTAATGTGGTGTTATAGTAGACAGTCCTAGGCCAATCCCTTGGTACTGGGTCACTCCAGTGCTTTGGTATCAGACCCTCATACTTTCATTTCTCATCAAACAAAGAGGGAAAATAATCATAATGGAAACATTTGATCCCACTAGACATGAAGAATAGAGGGGGGGTTGTGTAGGATTTATCATAATTAACTGAAACTGTGTGGGGATAAAAGTTTGACATGAATGTTAGGGACTATGTGAATATTCCAAAAAATTAAAATTTGCAGTTACTAATTCATGAAGACATAGACGAACTTCATTCTCGAATCTCGATTGTTATTGGATAGATTTTTAGCATTTACGCTCCCTGAATATATTAAGCCCTTTTGTTTAGCCTAAGTTTCAAAGATAAAAGAATACAAATCTTGCTTTCTTAAATTATAGATTCAGGTGGGCTCTTTAATTGTCAGTGCAGTCCAGTAGGTTTACTTTTTGTTATCTGCTGAATTACCAAAGACTTTTGGAGATACCAGATAAGGGCGTCTGGTAGAGTGCTTGGCCTCTATGCTGGAAGCAATAGGCAAAAGGCGATATTCTGGTAATTGCCTTCTAGCAATAATTAAAGGCATCAGGCATGCTGATCTGGAAGGGGGAAAGGAAATTAAGATTCATAATTTGTCAACTGCTATAAGCAAATCTTTATAGAATCGGCTAGTCGCTTATAGAATGCCAACTTCAACTGAGTCTACGATGTCTGTCAATATTATCTCTCTGCATATATGTGAACATTCTGGTCATACAGGTGATGGGGCTCACAGATGCAGACAAAGAAGCATTGGAGTTGACTATAAAGGCTGCGAGAGTCATGGATGACATTTTCCATTTGCAGGTGGTATTGAGGAAACTAATTCTATTAGTAACTTCATTTAGATATATTTTCGGGTTCTGAATAAGAGACAATTATCATGTTACTCATGTGGATAATACATGATCCTACACCAACTTGCATAAGCTAATTCATTACTAGAGCTGCCTTCCATCTTTCCTTATCTTGACAGCTAACTCTTAGCCGATGGTTATCTGATAATTTAATATTTGTAACCTATATTTGGCATTATTTTTAGATATTGTATAAGCCTATTTCTTTTACTTAGACTCTTGTCCAAGCTTTATAGAGATAATACTTAAAGGAACAGAGAAATATCACATTTGCAGTGATCCCTCTACACTATTTTCATGATATCAATTTATTTTACTAGAAAATATGGTGGGGCGGTTGTTTTTCTTTTTGGTTTTGGGAGGGGAGGGGGTGTATCGAGGCTGGAGTACTTCAGGTCCTACTCACATCATATTGTTCATTTCACATTTGATACAAATCTAGATATGAACTGTGCCTCTCCCTTTGAGGAACTATCGGTTGATTATTGAGAGGGTGACACCTGTCAGAATCTTTTGCTCAATGATTTATCTTGCAAGAAAAAGTTCCCTTTTCACCTTCACTGCAATATTTTGTGTCTATTTTTATCATCTCAACTATTTCAGCTCAGTAATATTTCCTGTTTCCATGAACTAGTATTCTGTTAACTCATAAGGTCCAGTTGTGCCTCATATATTCAATTATTTGTTTAACATCATTTCTCTTCTCATTTGTGAATTTACGACTTTGCATATTCCCCTTTTTACTAATCTCTGAAAAATGCCTAGCATTGCTATTGTTAATTGCACATGATCGAGCACCTAGAATGATCAGATATTTTATGTCCTTGCTAGCCTTTCTTACCTCACACTTGATCGGTTTCTGGACTGATCACTAAGAACATTCAAGTTCACATCTTTGTTTAATCTGAAATCTGAATAGTTGAAATTTTTATTGTTCCTGTAAACTTACTTCTTATGCCCATGAAACTAAGTTGATTTATAATTTAAAATAGTTCTTATCTCCTTACAGGTTTGGTATAACAATCCAGCATTACGAGATTGGTTAAAAGAGAATGCTGACCAATCTCCCTTGAACAAGTTAAAGTGGATGTACTATATAATTAATAAAAGCCCGTGGTATGTATCACACTGTAATTTGCTTCCTCCTAGGCTTACTGTTATTGTTTCATTGTGGCACTTTTCTAAGTATGTGTATTTGAATTTTGAACTCCCTGATTTGTGTGAATAGAATTGCATACATCTTGAGTGTTGACAGTGACAAAGATTATGAAGCTTTTTTGTGATAGGATACTGGAGTCTTACATAATTACATTAATACTCTAAGAAATCAAGTATGTTGTCGTAACCTCAATGCTTTAAGGATGATATGTGATTCATTTTTAAAACATTTCAGGAGTATTTCATGATTCGTAATACCCCTTGAGATTTCCAAACATTATTGTTTTAATGGTCCTGCTTATTTACTCATCTGGTTTCCTAGAGGCAACGGCATTTTCATGATGCTGATCTTGATATTTTCTCTATCATACTTGTTTGAGTAACTGATTGTGTTCGCTTTAGTAAAAGACACATCTATTTCATTTCTACTAAACTATTGCTTTTGGGAGGTTCTTGCCTTAAGCTTCAACTGTTCGGCAGGTCTGTCTTAGATGAAAATGAAGCTTATTTGACAACTGCGGATTCACCTATCCAGGCATGCCCAGATTCTACAAAGCCAGTAGCAGGATGGAAAGGTCTTGAGTATCGATTAGCATTTCCCTCTGTGAAACCACCAGGTGCTAATTTTTACCCACCAGATATGAACAAAGTGGTAAGAATATAAAGTTTCTAACTAGTAAATATGTTGTCTGGTCATCACAAGTAATTATAGCATCCCTGAATTAAATATACTGAAGATCATTGTAGGAATTTGAGTTATGGAAGGATAGACTCCCAGGAGATCAGATGAAAGAAGCAATGGGCTATTTTACAGTTATTAAAAGACAAATTGAATCCAAGCCTCATGGTCTTTCTACTGTACCCTATTCAGAAGAATACAGGATTTTTTTAGAAGAAGCTGCTAATTTGCTGCACAAGGCAGGAGATGTAACAGGATCATCTAGGTAGCTTCTAATCATGTGGTTCCTCTATGTTTAACTTATGCCAAATAACTGTTTGGTGCTTCTAACTCACTTTGGATTTTTCTTGTGTAGTTTGAAGAGACTTCTGCATAGCAAGGCAGATGCTTTACTTTCCAATGATTATTATGACTCTGATATTGCCTGGATGGAGCTGGTAAGTGATTCTCACACAGTTTTAAACAGTCAGATATGAATACCATTGATCTAGCAACTATAGCGGCATTTTTAAATTTTTATCTCTATAAAGTTGCACTTTGTTGAGCGTCTGATTCATCTATCAGATTTAAGTGTACTTCCTTTCGCAAAAGTTGAACTACCTAGGATGTTTTTTTTGTTAATTTTAATGAGAAGACCTGATGGCATTGCTCACATTTTACATTCTTAATTAGTTATTGGTTCTTGTCATTGTCTTTATGCATTCAACATGAGTGTTAATTGCTAGTCCCTCAAATCTATGGCTGGATCAGCAATCACTTAAAATCATTTTTAATCTAGTTTTATTAAATATATGTAACTTAAGGTAATTGGGTATTTTACTTACCTAGTGGAATACATTTATTGTTTACATCCAAAGTATAGTGTGTATAAACTAATATTTCAAAGATGAATGAGTTGTTCGACTAATGGTAAAGCTGGCAAATTTTTTGGATGGAGGTAGTATAAAATCATTAAATTATGCATAAGAGAGCTGGCCTACAATCTGAATCCCCCCTACCCCTGTTAGGAGGGAGCCTATTTAGAGGCATTATGGTATGTTATTGTTATGCAAAAGAGATATTGGCCTAAGAGAATTATATCATGCATGGTCACTGATGTTTGATTATAAACTGATTTATCATCTCCTTGTCTGGTTCCAATTTGTAAAAGTTTATTGCACTTTTTAGGTGTTCATGATAAAGATTCTGACCACTGATTCATTCTGGTTCTAATTTTGCTTTATTTCTGGATTCAAGGATTCTAAGTTGGATGTTACTATTGGACCATATGAGACCTACGAAGATGCACTCTTTGGATACAAGGTAAAGATACTTCCCCTGCATTTGGGCTTCAAGTACTACACATTTTTATGATTCTAGATTCTGTATTTCCCATGGTCTTCTGTGTATTTGACTTATAAGCACAGACCTGAGAAGGTGCATAAATTGTCATATATATGTAGAAACCAAACATCACTTTAAAAGAACTAGGAGTAATAGAGCTCTGGGTGATAATTATTTTGTATCTCATAGGTTTATAACAATAATAGGTGCTTCAATCCCTCTGTTTGAGAAAGTATTTCCTGTACAATAGTATATGATAACAAACTTCTCTACTAGAATCTTTTAGGTATATGTTGTTGCGAATTTGGCAAAGCTATCACAATGTTTCCATATTCCTCTCCAGTTTCCAGAATTCCAGCTCTTTTTCTTATTCTAGCGAAATTGCGTTGTAGATCAATACTGATTGTCTTTGCATTATGGACTTTCCCTTGTATAGAGAGATACAGAAACTGCTAATTTTTCATCCAAAATATTCAGGCCACATTTGAAGCATTCATAGGAGTTCGGGATGACACAGCAACAGCTCAACTCAAACTATTTGGCAATAATCTGCAGGTATGCTCCTTTTCATTCGCTTTCCTTCTCATACTTTTTCCGTTACTTCCCCTTTTTGTTTATAGAGTATGTTTTCTTTAGGTTTTGGAGAAGAACCTTCCAATGGACGATGACTACAAATCAGATGATATAGTTGCCGCCCCTATCCGAGTTATCCAACTCCTTTACAATGCCGGGGTAATTGTTCATTTAAAAAATAGCTCATGGAATGTTGATTTTATATCAAAAGCTTCTTGATCAGAAGTTATCGATGCATATTACAATTTTCATTCTCTATGTTTCACTTAAGCGCTAAAGCATAAAAGGGTGTTTGGGTAAGCTGTTTTTGGAGTTTTTATTGTGCGTGTATAACAAACAAACAAATAAGCTTACCCACCCAAACATTCTCTAAATATAAGACCAATTTGAAAATACAATTTTACTTTTTATTTAAAAAATTAGTAAACATAAAACAGAACCTAAGGATGTTTTTGTTTATTCTTTATGCAAAACCAAAAACATAATTTTTTTTGTTTTCTGATGTTTTTAAATCACAATTCAAATATTTGAAACAAATAAAAATGAGAGAACCAAATATGGATTAGTTTTTACTTGTTACAAAGAATTTTTTGTGGGTGTTGTGTTTAAAAATACACAAACAGGTGTCTTATTAAATTCTGATTTAATTGAGTATAAGATAGACAAAATAATATATTCAGATACGAAGTTATGCTTTTCTGAATGTCTTGAGTAGTTCAGCATAATCACTTTTGATTAGATTTACAAAATTACCCAGATGATATACTATTGCATCATTGCCACTTCATCCACAATAGTGTATAGTACTTTTTTATTTTAACCTTTTTAGAGTACTTATTATTAGCATTGGCGCACTGCCTTAGGTGTTGGACCCAATATCCCCCTTGTTACTCAATTTGGCGTCTCAGGCCTTGGACCTTGTATCCTCTTTGTAGTACAAAGAGGTGTTATTTCACCTCATACTCTAGTGGATGATCTTTATTTACTAGGAAGAAGGTAGAAAACAATTATGCTGAAGAATTATATGAGCTGTTTCTCAATTTGTCAAATATTCTTTTGGATATTTCCCTTGATATGCTTCGTAGGTTGAATGTCTAACCTTGGGCAGTCGGTACATACTAGATGTCTAGGTTTGTATAGTTTTATGCTTATCGAAGATACTCGTTGCCGTTCCCTGGGCTTGACTTTATATTTGTAGATTCGGTACAAAACAAATCTCACTTTATGATCCCTCTTTCATCATTAGTTCCTTGCTGAAGAGCACATTTTTTATATGTTGGTAAGTTATGTGTTGGTCGGTGTAGAACAAGGAATTGTATATGACAAAGGAAATAATGTTTCTGATTGAGGTCGCCTGATCAGTTGGAATTTGATTTTTTTAAAGATATAGTTGTCAAGTATGACGAGAACATTCGTATTATCATATGGGTAATGATATATCCAGAACAATTTTTACAAATCCAAAGCGATATTTGCTTGAAGACAATCTCACCCTTACTTTATTTATCATATAGCATCAATAGTTACTGGATTTCTGGTTTCTCACTTTTCCGAAATTCATTTCATGTACAGTTCAAATATTTCGATCAGTATTACCATGAGTATAGCATGCTTAATTACATGACAACGGAAAAGATCATTTCTGATGGAGGTCCCATCAGTTTGATGAGATTATGTAGCCAAAAACACTTTCAAATAAACGAGAACTATGGTATTGATATGGCATCAATACTTATCAACTAACCATAGATTGATAACCATTTCTTAACATTCAATTAGTAGTTAATGTAATATTAAGATTAGTATTGGCATGCTGGTGTACCTTTTTACGGGTCATGTATCTCTTTAGTTAACCACTCTTTTAATTCACTTCTAAAGGATGTTAAGGGTCCTCAAACTGTTGCCTTTAATCTACCCAATGATGAGCGTATAGTGAAAGATAGAGGATCATCAATGGTCATGCTCAAGAATGTGTCAGAGGCAAAGTGAGTCCAGCTTTTTCACAAATCTTAATCCCAATCATTTAGTAAATAATTACCCTTATTGAAATCGAAATTTACAGATCTATTTCTCTTGTTGGCTAGGTTCAAGCTTATCCTGCAGCCTATTTCAGATGTATGTATCGTGAGAGAACAGCGGGAATATGTAGATTTTGAATCCTTTTTTACCCATACAATTTGCCATGAGTGCTGTCATGGCATTGGACCTCACACAATTACACTTCCAAGCGGGAAAAAGTCTACAGTGAGATTGGTCAGCATCTATGTTGCTTATCCTTCTTAGTTTACTTTGCTTGTAACCTGCTCACATCTCTTGTTAGCATGTAATAGAATGCTCACTCTAAACACATGTTCATATTTGACCGAACTAGTGTGCGTATCTTAGTCATCGTATGTGGATCAGAAATGGAAATGAGACATGTGGTTGGATTAACTTTTTGGGCACCATGAGTATATATGACTTGGATTGAGACCTAGAGCACCTAATATGTCTTATATCAGGAAAGATTTTCTCCATACCATGTTGAATGTCTGAGATCAAATATTTTGTTTCAATCAAGAGTTATAGAGGTGGTCTTATCGTTGATAAATCATGACATCTGGAAAATTTAATGTAATAGGAACTTCAAGAACTTCACTCGGCACTTGAAGAAGCGAAGGCTGATATTGTTGGTCTTTGGGCCTTGAAATTTCTAATTGACATGGTAAACAAATCGAAATTGTGTTTTAGCCTGCTGATTGGTACATTGTGTTTGTCCATTGACTGCTTTCTCAGTCTAATTTTGCACCGTCCTTGTACAGATATGATATTTGCTGCATAAGGTTTAATAAAATTCTATCTAGGTCAATGAGCTTCCTGCTCCAGTTTAAATGTCTTTGTTTAACACTCCATAGTCATGCATTCATAGAGGCATATCATTTTCCTGCCAAATAGTATCAAACCCAATAGCCACTGAAGTTTACTTAAAATGGCAGATAGAAGTAACTAAACACATGGACCATTTGCTTAGCTGCCTTAGCAGTTAGCACTTGCCAATCAGGTGAATATATTAGCTTGTGATTGACATGGATTTAAGAGCTTGTGATTGACATCCCCCTGTATTACTTTACTTTTCTTTTCAGTGGTATGAAGAGTGTGAATTATAAAGTACACATCTTATTTTCAATTAAATATTGAGTCAGCTAACTGCGATTGCCTCATCTGATCACTGTCATACTTGAACATTCCTTTAATCCTTACTTAAGAATTTTCTACTCTTTTCCTTCCCTATAAATTCTGTTGTATCAAATAATCACCATCATTTCCCTCAAATATTTTGGTCAAGATATATTTTTTGAGTTCTCCAATCACATTGGCTCTACCCATTAGCGGGTTTTTACCTAAGGCATAATTTTCATTGGGATTTTTCTACCTTTTTCCATAATATTATAACCCATTTCATTATTGTTGAGGTTTCAGGATTTGCTTCCAAGGAGCCTAGTACAATCCATGTATGTTTCGTTCCTTGCAGGATGTTTCCGTTCTGTACGTTTTGGTTTAGAGGAAGCTCATGGGTAAGTAATTCAATAGACCTCAGTTTACCCTCTATTTGTAATCTAATATATTATGTGCAAACATGATCAGGAAAGGACAAGCACTTCAATTCAACTATTTATTTGAAAAGGGTGCCTTCAGTTTGCTGCCTGATCAAACATTTTCTGTGAATTTTGATAAGGTACCTTCGAGCCTCTTCCACAATAACACCCTATTATCTAGTACTCCCTCCTTCCCATAAAGATTGTCTAGCTTTGACTTTTTCAAAAATTTATGAGAGAACATCTTTAATACTAGTTGAAGTTGTGACTTATTTTCTAATCCTAAAATATAAATAAACATTGGTCAAATGGGACAAGTTATGGAAATGAAAAAAAAAAGGTGAAAGTAGACAATCTTCATAGGAAGGGAGGGAGTGTTAAGATTTTGTTTGTCTATAACTCCGACTTTTATTGTAAGGTTGAAGATGCAGTTAAGAGCTTGAGTAGAGAGATTCTCACAATACAGGCAAAAGGTGACAAGGATGCTGGGGGTGCCATTCTTCAGAAATATGGTGTTATGTCGGAACCATTGAGAATCGCTCTAGATAGACTGGAAGCAGTTCAGGTAAGCTAGAACTGATTATTTTAGATGCTGCATAAGTATGTACAACATTTATTTCGTATAACTACCCTTGGCGATGAGAAATTATTCTTTCTTCTGTTATTTTTTCTTTCAAAAATCCAAGATACATTTGCTGCCTGACACTGCTCCTTCACTTTTGCCTTCATGTAAAGTGCCCGAGTTACCTCTTGCGCTGTTGTTAGTAGAGCTTCTTTTTTTCTCTCAATCTTCTCTATCGGGTTATCTTATCAGGTACCGGTGGATATATTGCCCAAGTTTCCTCTTGCGGACCAAATTTTGAAGAAGTGATTGAAGATATATTCCCTTTGGTCTTGAAACATGGATTTCTCAAACTAGCAATTATTTTCAACTTGAAGAGAACGTCTCCTTCTTGTGAGCTCAATTCTTTGATGTTTGAGAATATGCAAATGGGTAATCCTGTTTACATTTTGAGCTTTTTCGAGGACTAGTAGTGAGTAGAATTCACATCCCTGATTACTAGAGATCTTTGCTATGAATAAATGACTGTTTCTGATGCATCATCAGCCATCTTTATGAGTTTTTGAAACACTAGTACGAGCCTGTGACACCATGCAAATCCTTGCCTCCATCTCAATTTATGTATGACTTGTGATATAAAAGTTATATGACTACCTTAAAAATCTTTTAATTAGTTTATTAATTGAGACCCTCGAACTATATTTCTCTTAATTTTACGCGCTCTCGAACTATTTTAAGCTTTGACATCCTTGTGAATTATAATTCCAAGCAGCCTCAGATTCATTTTAATTTTCTAGCACTCCCTCCTCAACTCCTATTAATCTAATTTTCACTATAATATAAATAAACGATTATATTACTCCCTAAAATATATATTTAAACGACATGGCCACATTAAAATAATTATTTAATTCCTAACACTAAAGATGTAGACTAAAGAAAATATCCAAAATTTATTTCTTTCACACTCCACTCCCACCCCTTTTTCAAACCCATTTCTTAACACACCCCACTCCCACACCTTACAGTCCAAATCCTATTGCCTCTACCCCCACCCCTATCCCCACCTCACATCCTCTTAATTCAGAAGCTAGAAGAAGCTTGGTAGATTCTTGTGGTGCTTCAGCTGGTTTCTGATTGAGTCGCCTCTCTGTTTTATTTTTGCTGAAATTTCTTGATGAAAACCATGAACTGTGTTGAGAAATGTGAGGCTATCAACTTACATACCAAAGCAAAAAACTGCAGATGATTCTACCATCTTATAAGTTTAGCACCATGATTACGTAATCTAATACACTAACCATGTTTGTGAGGCTGGCCATTTACAGACAAGCCCTCAATAAGTTCATTACCGCAGATAGCATACCTCATTTCATCCAAAGAACCACCCAAAACAGACACATCTAACAGAATTTAACATACAATTCCAAGATCAGCAACAATTTAGTACTTCTTTCAACTCCAAAATCAGAATCTTATGCACGAATCTTAGTAACAGAAACAAAGACTGGTGAGGTTTCATGCAAGTGAAGAAAAGTTTAGCTGCAGATTTACCCTATACTTTAAATAAGGCTTAATAAAATAGCTTATTAATGCGACGTAGATATTTCAATAATACGTATTTGTGAAAGAATGTACTATTTCAATTATATCAGGAAAATTAAAGCGTAGTTTATGCGTTTAAAATTAAAATAACATGCTGACCGTCCGATATAAGATAAGTGAAAGGCCCAAAAACTTAAAATGGGCTTGGTGAATTACATAAAAATTAAAAACATAATTCACGGCGCCTCAATCAATAAGTCTTTAAATTATATAATATTCATAATTTTGACTGCAACTATTCGGTGTGAAGTATTCAGTGATATGATACTTGCACCTCAAAAATTATATTGATCAATTATTGCATCAAAAGTAGAAAAGTATGTTGTCCATTTTAGGGAAGTCTTCAATTCATTTGTTTTGAGATTTGTTAGTAATTAAATCTATTTGCAATTGGTTGGGGCAATTTATTAGTTTTTTTTCACTGAATGGGTAAGATTTTAACTGGGTTCCAACACAGTAGAAAATAGAATGGTATATCTTGGCAAAATTTTGTAAACAATGTAGACACCTTTAAGGCTTAAGAAGTCTTCCACGGATTCACTTTGCACCGCAAGAATACCATAACACACCAAAACAAAGATTTCTGAACGACTATTTCTGCCTCTTTACGCATATGTCGAATTACGTGGGTGCTTTGAAACATATGTTTAATTCAACACCCTCGCTTAAAACACAACAACCGACTCCAAATTGCCAAGAGATAAAAACAAAAGTCAATTCGCTTGTTTGGCTAACTCCATATGCAATTAATTTGTTTGCTCAGAGTATAAGCGAATTATATTTATGCTTATTAAGAATCAAGCTTAATTTTTTATGTGTTTGCTCGATAACCAAAGATTGTATTAGCTTGTTTGTTTGTAAATACAATGCAAATTGAAAATGAAATAAATTAATTACATAAGAATGACTTAAATAATTAATTACATAACAAATATTAAATAATTTATTATATAAGAAATTAATTAAATATGGTTACATAAGAATGAATTAAATATATCTACATATGAATGAAATAAATAACTAATTACATAAAATGCATTAAATAATTAATTACATAAAAATAAATTATATAATTAATTACATAAAATACATTAAATAATTAATTACATAAGAATGAATTAAATTAATGATGAAAATGGCTAAACGCGTCATTCGCTTAACTTGATATCTTCCGCCGACGCCCGTGGGTTCGCCCCACGGTGAAACGGCGTGAATAAGTTGATTCTTTATATCAATTTTAAACTCTCGAAATTGAAGTGATCTCGCCCATTTTTCCAATACAATGCAATCTAGGACGCATCAACGTTGATCATGTGTAGCTACAATTAAATTTGACAAATTAGCATACAATATGTAAAACCAGTTTTATTCTTAATTGAGAGTAGATATGATCTTTACCAAGATAAACGATTCCCTCCATCAACGCTTCAAAACCAAGTTAGTTCGTCAAGGCCCCTCATCCAAGATACCAAGACATTGCTCCTCAAGTAACGTCAAGAAATGCCTCAATATTTACATCAGAGCGGTGAGTTTTACATGTCTACATTCGGCAACGCCAATTCATTTATCTACGAGCCGGGCCCAGAAATGGTATAGTCCTGAGCACGCGTCGCCAACATCGAACGAGCCCCTATAATCCGGGCTGTAAAGTTGTGGTCAGAAAGAGGTCGGCAAGAAGACGTTTCCTAACCTCGAGCTATTCATCATCATTCCCGTGAATCGCCAACGCACGCTCTAAAGCCGCCAGCTACTTCATCTCTAATGCGCATATCAGTAAAATTTTCAATATAAGTGAAGATATACGAGGGAATTGGTCGGCATAAATAGAACCTCAGAAGGGTAATGTCCGCGATAAAGGTGCTTTACGCAATCTCACGGGCAGGGGACATTCGGTTAAGTGGATGACAGGGGTATTCAAGGCCCCTGTGGACGCACGGACTACCCGTATGCCGGTTTTTGAAATACCTTACCTACCCCGCGATTTAACCCACTTTGGCACACGCCTCTGCTACCCCTTTTCCTAGGTATTGTTTATAACCAATAAATTTCATCACTTTCTCAAAGCGGATGCCATCTCTTAACCTTGGGCTTTATTTGATTTACTCCGGGTTTGGCTCGACTGGGGCGCCCAAATGGCCGATGTTCGGGCTTAGACGATAATCTGCAGATCAGAATAAATGAAGCTTCTCACAAGAACGGTCATGAGGATTCCATCAAGTATTCCTAAGAGACTTGGCTTCATTTTTCCGCCACCCCTCGTCATAACCCCGTGGAAACTCTATGTCCAACTTCAATACTGCATGTCACCAAGAGAATGCTAACTCTCACAACACAGTACATGGGCACACGGTAGACCATGGTTCGGCTTTAACGTAACAACCACAACTTCGTAATCCTGGGCTCTCATACATTTCTTCCAATTCCCCGCTGACATTTAAAAGCTTTCATTGATATTTTTCCGACGAGGCCTCGAAAAGGTTAACACAGGCAATATTGTTTGTCCGGATCCTAGTTCCACTATACCTCGACACTTTTTTATGTCAAGTAATTTGACCCTTCCGCGACTTTATAAAGCAATGTAAATATGGTGTCGAACGGATAGTTTCGTCTCTTTCGTTCCGTCAATTCGGTGATTTTCCTTCGACTCAAATTTAGCTAATTTAGTGACATGTCATTGAACTATATTTGTTAATTATTTTTTATATTGAATAACATACCGCTGTCAGATAATGGCCGAAGTGAAGTAACAATATTTGACAACCCGAGGATATTCTCGCTCTCGTAGCAGTGATCCATGTTGCTTTCTCGCACACCCATCAATCCAAAGCAACCGCGGTACTCTCAAATGTTACATGTTCCCATCTTGCTTCCCATTCCTCTTTCTCATTAGTCAGCCATATGGGCCTGTTGTTTGAATCCTCTGGCAAAGATCTCGTATGCCCTGCCGAGACAAGTTTACTTGTAACACATTGCTCAATGTGGCGTAGGATGGGATGGTGTTTGGGATCTGTGGAACACTTTTCTCGCAGCATTATCAAAGCCAGATCCTTCATCTGCGGATAAAAGTGAGGCCTCGTCTCCTTTATCAATGCTTGAGCCACGTCAAACCCATGTGTAATTTTTTCTCCTTTCATGTTCGAGGAAACAGACATACTCAGGAATGTTTTATTCAGAGATTGTCAGTCCGACAACCTCGAGTAAAGGCCATGCCATACATGTGCTTGTGTGTCAGAGGTGCAATCGAGCATTATCACTGAGATATGATTGAGCAATGGAGGCCGGGTGGAATACTACATCTCCGAGAGTTGACAAACCCGACACACTAAAGTCGAAGAAGTATTTATGCTGTTGCAAAAGAAACAAAAAATTTTGCAACGGCGTCCTGTGTCCTCTTTTCTCTTTACGTATCTTCGCCACTGCATTGTAAACTCGAGACAGGTCTGTAACATTTCTCGGGTCGGCCCTCTTTAATGATGCAAGCATGTCGCTTGGAGGTAGCATCATTTGTTCTTGTTGTTCCCGGTCAGCCACGCATTTCCGTTATTCTTGATCCGGCCCAACCTAGACCCTCAAAGATACGCAGTGAAATGGATGGTTATGTCTCCCATACTTCACTTGACCCACCACCGGCTTCCACCATTAAGGTACTCCTTTCTCCGATTAATCAAATTCACACCGGGCTCGTGTCGACGCCTCCTCGCGTGAATTTTTTCTTATTAGTTCTCAGCATTTTGTGTCCTGATTGTCCTAAGAACCGATGCCCTTTGTTCTGGGCTCCTGCTTCTTAGAACTTCGACCGCCAACGTATTTCTACGCTACGCACGGCCCGAACATGTTCCAAAAGTTTTCTCGCTTCCCGAACCCGGCCTTCTTATCATTAAATTTCACTTATACGGGAAATCGATCTTCCCTGATTATTAACTAAATTCATCCATCGATACGAAGATGACGGAACGATTTGACTGTACCCAATAACTGAAGTTTATCTACAAAGAAAATCGAACTATCGAGATTGGACAATCAGAAGCATAAATAAGTATCCATTACGTAAAGAGGACGTAGTACGTAAGTAAATTATTTTGATAGTATGATAATATGATTAAGTAATAGGTAAATTATTTTGATATTATTGAGTTTCACCGCTATTTATAAAGCTACTCTCACCAAATCCAGAAAGTAGTAATTTATGTCACAGAAAGTGCGCCTTATGAAAATTGTTAGATTGAAGTTTCAATCGCTAGTCTTGTGAAAAATTGCTTCATCGCTAGTCTGCGTGAAAATTGCCGCCATCGGCTAGTCTTCAGGAAAAGTCAACCCGCTAGTCTTCGCGACTTAATACATCTCGAATTTTAAACTGCATAAATATCAATCCCAATCGAAGTTTTTACTAAGATATCGCAAATCAATAATTATTTAATATGAAATTATCGTAGAATATGAAATTGTAATAAATGTGCATCAAAGAATATGAAATTATTAAGATTATGAAATTATAATAAATTTTGTATTAATAATGCTCAATTTTGCAAATCGATGCACAAAGACTCAAATTACGCGTGGTTCAACTAACAAGTAACAAAATGTCTGCGATTAAATAAGCATGGAAAGAATTCGCCGTTTCTCAACAACCATGGAAGCGAATCTGTTTCTCAATAACCATCGAACAATTCGGTTGTCGCACAACAACCATGTAGCAATCTCGTCATTGCACAACAACCATGGAAAGAATCTCGGTTGTCAGACAACAACCAACCTGATCAACACAAAGACACTAAGAATCGATGTCCGACGCGACAACACATACACGGTTTTTTATATAAATTTTGACCATGCACACGGTTTTATTGCATAAAATTAATCGCACTTGGTTTTATCAGAACAAACCGAATTTTCACACAATCCAGTGCCATATACAAACGACCAAGTTAAATGGTTAGAATACTAACAACCGAATTCACCATTTGGCAATATCATTTCAATAAAGAATCGGGTTGTTTCTCAACAACCATGGAGGGAATTCTGGCTGCTTCTCAACAACCATAGAAAGAATTCGGCTGTTGCACAACAAACTATGGAAATAATTCGCTCAAGCCAGACAACAACTATTTAAAGAATCTCGGCCGCTGCACAACAAATCCCGAATCACCGGATTCACAACACAACACACTAACCGAACCGCCTGACGCATAACACATACACGTTTTATCGCATAAACAAATTGAATTTTCCTTGGTTTTAGTCAGAAACAACAAATTTTCATTAATTTTATGCCATATACAAACGAATTGTCCAAATGCTTAAATACTAACAAATCGGTTCA
The DNA here is from genome assembly GCA_019722365.1 of Lithospermum erythrorhizon. Taxonomy (NCBI): domain Eukaryota; kingdom Viridiplantae; phylum Streptophyta; class Magnoliopsida; order Boraginales; family Boraginaceae; genus Lithospermum; species Lithospermum erythrorhizon. Next base: position 29,614 of record JADFUC010001401.1, read on the forward strand.
CCATTTCACAACATCATTTCAATAAATCTCCGGCGGATTTGTCATGAAGCTTTCAACTCAAATTTTGTGTTCATCAAAGCAATTAACAATTATAAAAATTTAATCATTTTGTTTATATTATAAACTAATTTATACATATGAATCGTGTACTTACATGATCGTACGAATTATTATGCATTATGTGACAGTGTTCTCAAACTGCTTTCTTAAGATTATGTTTTGTGTATTTAAAATTATGGTCGTTTGTTAAGATTTATTGTCAATTTCGAATCATATTTTCAATTTCGAATCATATGATCATTTTTGTTCGCTTCATGACAAATTTTAATTATTTTATGGCTCGTTATGCAACAAACGAATTGATCATTTGTTTGTTTCATAACAAATGGCCTGATGTTTTATGGCTTCATATGCAACAAGCGACCGATCATTTCGCTTGAGTGCTCTTACGACAAATTTAATATTTTATGGCTCGTTGATGCAACAAGCTTAATTCAGCAACGATTACACTAAGACAACTCTATTTATGAATTATATATTAGCAAATTATCGGTTATCAGGAAATTATGAAGTATGATATTATGATTGAAATTATGATTAAACAATAAAATTATGAAATTATAAAATTATGAAATATTATGAAATTATGAAATATTATGAAATATTATGAAATTATTATAAAATATAGTTAATTTTAGATTACGAGAAATCGTGAAAATAATGACGTAGCGCATAATTATAAAATTTTGCGAAATTATGAAATATGGTAAACTATGGTCAAAAATAGTAAATTATGGTTAAATTATGGTAAAAAATGGTAACATTATGAAATTATGACATATGAAATATGGTAAGTTATAGTAAATTTTAGAATATGTTAACAAATGATCGAATCTCAAAATATGGTAAATTATGGACTATGGACAAATATAGTAAAATTATAAAATATGGTTAATTGTGAACAAGGTAATTTATCAGAATTTTAATATGGTTAATTATGATAAAGTTTTGAATAAAAAATTTATATATGAAATATGATAAATTATGGTAAAGTTTTCTAGACTATCATAAAATATGGTTAATTATGAAATATGGTAATCCAGGCAATAAATTATTAAATATGGTACATTATCGTAAAACAACGGAATTTGTGAGTTAATAAAATTTGCAACATGCAATTGTAGTCAAAGATATTAAAGATTTCACGATCGTGAGACAACGACGACCGGAATGTTCGGGAGCGGGTATTACTGGTCGATTCATGCAAAGAAAGTCAAGCAAATGTATATCTGGTCCAACAACCCGGTTCATCCTTTCGATTTAGTACGGTGAATTATACCCGGTCGAGCACCCCGGGTCCATCGCACGACACGCATTTAGAAGCATACCTCGGCTCAAAGAACCCGTCCATCAAGCTGACACGCATTTAGGAAGATACCTTGCATAACAACCCGCCAACGCTACCCGCTGAAGACGCCAAAACATGTGCTCAAGCGAAACTATGACTCTGCATAATTAATGAGTCTATGCTCTGGCCCCCAAAATCCGTAAGTTCCGATAGGCTTCCAAAGGCCATTTAGCTTAAAGCCGCGCTGGAAGATCCGAATCAAGTAACGCCGCCCTTGCTCGTTCAAACAAAGTGGATATAAAATACTGGTCACCGCCCGCTAACGAACGGGTGGATCTTGTCAATCGCTGACCGATCGATCATGTCCCGAAATAACATTCCGCATACCAAACTCGCCTTGGCGACGGCCATCGAAGGCGGCATCCGTAAACTAACTCCTTCCATATGCCTGGGGAAATGATAATTACTCGCATCGACGTGGCACGCTTATCTTCGGGAATCCCCATTATTGGACGCCCCGCGCTGGCGACGCCGCATACGACGCTAAATACATCGATGGTCGTGTTTAGATTTAGGAACAAAAGAGGGATGTCGCTGCTATTGAAGAAAGATCAAAGAATTTGGTACTTCGCAGACGTAGCTGGGACTTATTAGTGCTCGCTTACATTTGGTATTTGGTCGAAATCCATATCGTTTGTCGATAACCGACCTAACACTCCAAGACAATACTTAGACTCTTCGAGCATGTCGACAGAGTCGCTAATATGCTTGGGTGCTTGTGACTGCCAAGTACCTTTAATACTTTCACCACCTGTGAAAGGCGCCAAGGAGTTAATCAAGGCAATCGGTCAGCGTATAACTCTACTTGAGGTACTAAGTCATGTATTTATTAAAGTCAATTATTCATGTTTATATTTGAAGAAATCAATCTCATTATTGTTTTTTGTATCGGGCAGTTGTCGATCTATGAGTACTCATTGCTCACCGACCCGGAGGTACCACGCCAAGCCAGCCTATGGTCGCCTCACATGGACTCCGATACAACACTACCCGACACACCGACTCGCCACCGCTTGTTATAGGAAGCAATCGATCGATGACGTACCGAACATGTATGAAAATATTATATATTTAACTTTGTATAACATTGTATGGAAAATGGCTTAAATCGTCCCATTTATCATAATGTAGATCGTGGCGATTACCCTACGGGCCCATCTCTCCATCCCTCACTCATGTCATTATCACGTACTGCATACGCTCTTGAACAACGGCTGCAGAGTATGCCGGAGAAAGGTAACGGCGCTCGGGAGGGCATGAATCGATCCCGCCCGCCCATCGAGCTTAGAGTAGTGGACCCAACTTGTGTGCACGCGCGAATATTCAAGAAAGTGTACGGAGATTCGCATTACACTGACTAGTACGCACTTCACCATGTTCAACCCCATGATGGGTCCCCATGCACAGGCAGCCGCATTCTCAAACGACTGTCGAAGCTGGTATTCGTCTGACTCATATTAGAGTGCATAATCCAATCCTCAAGGACATGCCCGCTCACGATACGACAAGCCTCGCAAATTTCTCGCAGCTAGTAATAATATGTTAAAGTGTATTTTCATCACCTTATATTATATTGTTTATTATCATATACTTAACATATTATTTTCTTCTATTTCCCACATACGTTGCACCTACGCGGCAAACACTGATATGCAACGCTACATGGAGAGACACATCCCGATCCGCATACGCAAGCTCGTGTGGAGACATCAGACGTGACTTGCTCAGATTGTGGTCGCTCAAAGGCATCCGGTCCGATGAACTGCGGGACAACACAAAGACCAAGATTCTCAAATTGCAGCGCTTCATATCAAGCCAGCATTTACTTCTGATAAATTATCCGAAGTTACAATGCCACCCAAGATCAAGACCAAAACAACCAGATAATCCTGAATGATTAGTTTCAATTGTGTATTTTTTCTCGTATATGATAAATGATGTTTTTCTATGTTACAAAGACGCTTATTTATTTTTTCCTATCCGATAATTATAGTAAATGTTTACTATTTTTTACATTATGCAAATTCAATAAGTTAACGCTACTAAGTTAACACGAACGAGGACACGATTCACGTGTACGACGACATGATTCACTATTGGGCAATGAACGAATTACCTCTTTCATGTTTGTAATTAATTACATAAAAATGAGTTAAATAATAAACGAATGAATGACATATATTAAATAATGAACGAATGAATTAAAAAATAAATTAAATAATTAAATACCTAACGAATGAATTAAATAATGAACGAATGCATTAAACAATGAATCAAATAATTAATTACATGAAAATGAATTAGATAATGAATTAAGTAATGAACGAATTACTCTCATGTTTGTAAGAAAATGAACGTTTTCACTTTGTAAAATATTATGAAATTATTATTGCAAACTAGCAAATTCGAGATGTGGTTGTTGTCAAACAAGCGAATGCCCGCAATGCTTGTTTCATAACAAGTCGGTATTCAAGCTTACGCTATTTCCTAATGTCAATCTGCCCACGCTGTTTTAACAAGCTTAATTTAAGCTATTAGCTTTTGTAACAAGCGAATTCGCTTGTTATGAAACTAACAAGTGCATAATTCGCTTGTTTACTAACTAACCTGGACAAAATTCGCCTATTTCTTAACAAACATGATCCGTGTTCGGTAGGGGTAAAATAGTAATTTCACCTGCTCATTTTAATTGCTTTGTGTGTGTATAATGTTCAGTTTTGCATCCTAAGTGATGTGCCAAAAATTGCTGAATAATAGTCCTTCCTCATGAAAATTGTGTAGTTTCACTTTTGTTTTTTCATTGCAAATAACTTGTACTATTTGATGAATGTTTATACTTATTTTAGGAAATAAGTCAATTTTAACTAGTAATATTAAATATGTTCTCATAAATTTTGAAAAAGTTAAAACTAAACAATCTTTATGACAAGAAAGGAGTAAAACATCAAACATGGAAGCACATGAAATTAGGCCACACCAACCTTTCAATCTTCTTGGTCACAGTCATGCAGTAGTACAAAATATAATCTGAATTACAGACAGAGAGATGCCTTCTCAGGGGTATGTCTATTACTACTTCACCTGGATTCAAGTAGAACATTTTTAATGTAGTCGACATTATATCATCACGAGAATTCACTTATGGATGAGAAGTCTCAAGTGTATGTTCAACGCCGTAGTCCACAATTGCCATCCTCAACTGCACATATCCAAATGACTAAATCGAATGAAGAAACTACTATACAGAGCTCGATCTAAAATCTAAATAGACATCATAAATTGGAGCTAACTAGTGTCTGCTCAGTACCTTGTCGATGATGCCTTCTGTGCTCGAAAACTCTTGGCTTTTTGACTTGAGAAGTTCAAGACGTGCACTCAGATCACCCTTCTGTTTCTCTGCCTAAACATGTGAATCAAGATAACAGTTAGGCACTGAAAGCGTGATTGATTTTCGTTATTCTTTTTCCAATTTATAGGCATTTCTTTGACAAAGCAAAGGCTGGGAACCCAGAAAAGTGAAATGCGTGTTTCATATAGGAATGCCCACTTGTAACAGATTTAACTATTGACATAAAGAAAATTGAGTGTGGGCAAAAAAAAAAAATAACGGAACACAGACTTAATGGCTGGACAAACAAAGGGTTGAGCTAGTGATGCAAATTATCAGAAAACTTGTCATCTAACATTGCTATCTTCTTTCAAATAAAAGGAACACTGTGTAGCTTAAAGCATGATAAGTTGCAATATCAGGAAGCTACATTGACCCCTGAAATGCAATAACATTATAGCACTAAGCATGTCTTAAATATGGTTTATCTTAGGTGAACATTGGCGATAGGGAAGAAGTTATGAAAGAGAAGCAAATTCTGATGACTATACTGGTATACATGATCCTATGGCTTTCTCAAGTAAAGTGCGTTATTTAGATGGATAACGAGATCGCAAAGGTTGAAATATTATTAACAGGCATTATTAAAGGCTTACCATCTCCACCATCTTTGTCAAGTTGTCAATCTCTTTCCGCTTAGTTTGAGTCCAAGACAGACCAACCTCCTTAATATTGCTCCTGTAGTTTTTCCTCGTTTCAAGTACAATGAAATGAGCACATATTTAGATATCTTCAGTTTTCCAAACAAAACTTAGAGCACACTGATCTATAAACATGTTCAACACTGAGAATAGACATTCCATGGGAGAAAACTGAAGATGACAAGTATAAAACAATTCATGCTAAGAAAAATTGAAGATCTTCCATTATTTTCCTTTCCCCAATAAGTCAACATACTCAGATATGTAAAGAAATCATCCTCAACCATATGCTACATGCTCGTAACTGGATTTTCTCCTTAGTTTTATTGTTTCACATAAATGCCTTTCAAGGTATTCAAATTTGATGTGCAGCTCAATTTTCTATTGACTGAGACGACTATGTTAAATCTCCACATGAATTTTAAATATTACAATATGATTGGCACAAATCATAAGCAAAACAGACACTCTTGGAAGCAAATTTGATCTGTGTAACAACTACATATACCTACAAAAAATCTATTAGCGAGGATTCTCAAATTCATTGGTAAGGCTTGAATGTTTGACGAAGTCCCTTCATGTGTGAAAAGTGACCATGAAAACATACTATTTTGCATTGATGTTTTTAATGGGGATGTAAAGGTTAATAGCACACCTAAGCTCTACATCAGCGGAAAGAAGAAAAATGGAATTCTAGAACAAGTCTGGTATATTACGTTGAACGCTTAAGACAGATAGTATAATGCGTAACCTGAAGTTCATGTAACCATATAGTAATTGTCATATGAATCTTACGATTGGTTATGTAGTAGGTCCAGACTCTGTTCCTCCAAGAGCTGTTCTACAGTGTCAAACACAGCTCCTGCCTGCCACAGACACCACAAACATGCTTTACAATTGATGAAGGCTTCATTGCTACAGAGGAGATTGTTATACTACTCACAACGCTGACCAAATGCAGCAAGGGCCACATATCAAATTCAAATGTTGTATCACTCCATTACCTGTGTATCGAGACACATAGCCTCGAACTCCTCCTGCAAGATTGAAAGGGAAAACATCAAGACACAATGACCTCTCTCAAGTCTCAATTGAATAAATCGACACTTCGTAACTTTCCCATCGAATTAATCCAATGAAATCATGCCCACAAAAAACATCATATTCAATATATGACTACAATATATCCCCAAAAAGAGAGATCAGAGATAAAGAAGCCGCACCTCTACATTTTCTGGAAACCAGGAAATAGTCTAGAACAAAAAAGCACAAGCCAATCAGCATTAGTCAAAATTAAATTAAACTAAATTACTAAATTTTGTAGCACATAAAAGATTGACTACTTTTGACAATGGATGGTTGACATTTTAAAACTCGAATATTTTTGTGTATGTTGATAATTGGTGAAACATATATAATATTACAAGAAAGTAATTTAACCTAGTTTACTATTATACATGATAATTTCGATTCAAAGTCATGGGAGTGAATTAACACTATAGCATTTGTTAATTATTTCACTATTGAAAATGAAACTACACAATATTTTCTTTAGTAACAGGACCCACAGGCTATTGGTCGAGTACACACTCATAGACAAGGGCTGACCCACACAGGCCACAAATCTCACGTGACAGATTCAACCAATAAAGTGCTCGTAGGGGATCGGGGGGAGTATTATATAACACCTCGATGTAGAGGCGATAGAGCAATTCTTGCTCCGCGGCCGTGAAATTGGGGAACCTCTGGAAAAATTCCTGTAAACATGATATAATTATGAAATTATATATAATTGGTAGAATTTAAAAAATAGAAGTAAAAATGAGTAGACCTGTTTGGGGCAAGCAGTGAAAACGGAGTGAAGAGTGAGTTTGAGTAATTTGGTGATACTTGATAATCGAACACTTCCACTCTTTCCCGACATTTTCTTCTTCTTCTTCTTCTCCTTTCTGTTTTTTCTTGTTTCTATTTTCAAATAATTACAATCTCAAAGTCATAAAATAGCGCGGGATTTGGGTCAAATTATTCAAGTTGGACAACTTTGTCCTTTTGCTAACCCCAAATCCAACAGGAGTCCAAAGGTTTTAAGCTTGGTAAAATGTATACACACACCCAAATAGTGTTTGTTTGAGGGGTGAAATGACTATTTTCTTGCCCCATTTTTAAAATATAATAGTTACGAGAAATTATATTCGAGGAGACAAAATAGTTATTGCAGAATACTAAAAATCACTATTTGGGTGTGTGTATATATTGGTCCCATGTCTTGTGTAGATGTTTATATGTCCATCTCTAAGGATTGATTTTGTTATATTTAATAATCCACGATGACTTTTCTTAGATGACTCAATATCTTGTATCCGACGAGGATTTTAAAGGAGTTATTGGTTTCAACTTTTGTTGGCAACACATTTTCTACTTTTTATAAGCATACTCCCAACTTTTTGGAATTCTTTAAACACCGATGCCAAAATTGTTAAATACCAATTTCAAAAATAAAATTAGACTATTATATTCATATAACTTTTTATATGAGTATTAGAATAAATCTCTTATAATAAGAAAAATGTATATTTTCTATTTAGAGGCACTATTTAAATTGCTACCAATTTAAATAAAATAAATATTCAAAACTATCTATTCATAAACTAATAAAAAAAATTCATTCAATTATATGTATTAGCCTAAAAGACAAAGTTCTTGACCATAAATTTCATCATATACTCATTTCATATTCCTCAAGATCTTTCAAGTACAATTAACAATCATGGTTGAGCATCAGGAGGTTATTGTTGTTTATGATACCTCAAACTAATTTAGTCAAGTATATTTGACATGGTAATTCTAGATTTTGGTGGTATGATGTCATAAAAAGGAATAGATTTCGTGTTTGGGGAATAAATTTCAATAAATGTGTAGTTATTAAGATTTTAATAAGTGAAATATGTTAAGGTTAAATTTGTCTAATCATATTTTTGAAAACGACATTTAGCAATATTCAAACCTGCATTTAGCAACTCTGTTAGTTATTTGTAATAATCAATATCTGTATTCGTAATTTGCAATACTATGTAATGATACTCTTCATCGCTAATTTATAAAAAAAAAAATTCAGGGACATTTTTGTAACTAATGATAAATGTGTGAAATTATAGTACCCTAAAATTGTTAGATTTCACAATACAATTAGAATATTAATGAGAATGACTTATGAGCTTAAGTAATATTTTAAGCTGCCTATTTAAGGAGGTTAATTGGGTCATTTCCCACCTCTATTAATCATTCATCAATTAAAAAAAGTAAGAATGGGGAATAGATCCCTTAATTTTTGGTAACATCAATGCCGATCCCCCAAAAAATGATTTTCATCCTTACCAAAACCCCACCCCATTCTCACCCAAAAAACCCACCCCCATCACAGTCTCACCCAAAAATCACCGAGAAAATTCCACCCAAAAACCTAAAAATCATTTAGAAAATTGCATCATTCCCTTTCTACTTTAGAAAACGAGTGGGTACACGCCTGCGTGACGGCTATTCGAAGAAAGACATTCCATTGAAAATCATTACAAACGTCGACTATTACCCCAAAAAGACGACATGGAGGGTTAGAATTTTTAGATTATAATTCGTTTTTATAGATGAATTTTCATAGAAAAACCCAATTTGATGGTTGGGTTTTCTAGTTCTAAAAAAAAGTATATGTAGTATTATGTTTATTGAATATATAACCAAAGATTGACGATATGTGTTGTATGGGTTTTCTAATTTTGAATATAACCCAATTTGACGATGTGTATTGTATGGGTTTTCCAATTTTGAATATAACCCAATTTGACCATGTGTGTTGTATGAGTTTTCTAATTTGTAATATAACCCAATTTGACGATGTGTATTGTATGGGTTTTCTAATTTGGAATATAACCCAATTGACGATGCGTGTTGAATGGGTTTTCTAATTTTGAATACAACCCAATTTTAACAAAAAATTGAGGATTGAGTTGATGGTCAAGAAACAAAGAGTTTTACAATTCTATGATGAGAGTATAGAAGAGACATTCAATATTAAGTTTGTATTGTCGATTTGTTGCTCCTTACCAATGTCTTACATATTTTGTTGATTTGAGTGGGTTATCTATATTGCCTAAATTTTTTATACATGTGGTTTTTTATTGTGGTAGATAAGGAGTCAACATTTCAACTTTTATCTTAAGAGTGTGAGGTAGATGAAGAGAAAAATGGTGCAAAAAAGAAAAAGAAAAAGGAGACTGTAAAAAAAAAGGATACGAGAAATAATTATTTTAGAAAGATGCAAACCTCAAAATGTGTATGATATGAAGGTGCTAATAGACTATTTTTCTAAGAAGAAGAAAACTATTAGGATGAATTTAATGAAGAGGATTAGTAATGTGAGTGGAATGCTTCTTGAAGTGGGTTTCGAAAAATTTTAATTCTGATTTAATGCACATACGTCTGAGCAAGAATGAGGTGTTTCCAATCATAGTGGAAGATGTGGAAAGGATATATAATCTACCAAGCTTGGGTTATTTCATCGCTAAATTAATGAAGGAGTTTGGAATGGGTGAAAAAGAAGAATAGTTGGTCAATTATGAAGAGATGAAAGATATGATGTCGAAGTTGCAAGATGACACATCTTGATGAAAATCTATGGTCATCTACATTCTTGGATGCTTATTATGTCCAAATAATCTAGAGGAACTATCTTCGAAGTCTGCAGTCTTTGAAGTATGCAGAAATTATTGTTAATTTGAAGGAAATCCTAAAATACAATTGGTGTCGACATGTCTTAGACAACATGAGAGAAGGTATTCCAAGGGTTTGAAAAACCCCAAAGCAGATTTTCACTCTCTAATGGTGAGTAAATTATTGGCAACATTTATCAATTATAACTTCTTATAACCAAAGTTGTCAACTAACTGCAAAATAAAGTTATTAACTATTTATCATTCATATTGTTAGAAAGAAGAGATATTTGAAATGGTGACCGTTAGAACAATTCGATTGTACAACCGATTAACTCATTTAAGTTTAAGTTCGTATATACGTTCGATTATTTAGTAATGTTCGTATTAGGATACTCGAGATGACATTGGGGGTTATGATGGCTTACTAGGATCCGCTCAATCAATGTACTAATATAAAATGATCGGTTAACATTATTTAGTACATGGTTTTGTCAATCGAGTCTAAGAAGTTACACACTTACAACGAAAGTGAGTCATGATTTAATTATAAATTTTGGGATTTAAAATGGAAGCATGTAAAACGTTGGGGCAACTTCAGTAATAGAATTATACTTATGTTCGACCAAAATTGGAAAAGAAGAAGGAGTTAAAATTTCTTTTTTTGTGTAGAATCATTATTTGAATATTTTACTTAGCTTTTTATGTGCCTTTATTTTAGGAATAAGAAGTGAGAAAATTCTAGAACCTTCCCACTTCATTTTAGTCGACCAAAGGAGTTGTATGAGATGAGAATTCCGAAATTGTCCTAAAAGCATAATTCTAGAATATTCTTCTTAACCACAAAACGTGCCTTAATTTTAGGGATAAGAAGTGAGAAAAATTCTAGGACTCTGTGGGATGCTTTTAGTCGACTATTTTCATCATAAAGGAGGTGGAATAGTTTTTGCTAAACACTTCACAAAATTCTAAAAAGTAAGGATTTTGAACCTTATAAATAGGCCACTTCATCATGAAGAAAATTGTTGATTCACTTTTTGATAGTCACTTTTGTGAAAAGCAAAGCATTTCCCTCCCTACTTATACATTCTAGTACGACTACTGGTGGAAAAATTCCATTGAATTTTTACGCCCAACCTCAATCATGGTTCAATATTTTTAAGAAGTTCTGAAATGCAAAACCTCCGGAGGACTTGTTAAGCTTGTTGGTGTGGACAATTTTAGAGGCATTCTCTGCTTTCAGATGCTAGATAGGGGTCTTAAATCGCTGATATTCCGTTATACTCTGCTATTTTATTCGAGGAAAGGGTAATTTTTTAATTTCTTGTCTCTTTAATTATTATTTATACAACTGGTAGTGATCATGAGATTCGTATCCAAATAGTATTGTTAGAATATTATTTATACGTTAGAAACACCAAAAAATATCATATGGATTATTTGTACTAACCCATCTCTGTCTACTTTGATTTACAGTGATGAAAGTTAACAAACTTTGATGTTTAATTACATGGCTTTGATTTGAATAAAAAAGACTTCTTATAACAAACATTGTACATGTTGGAAATCAAAGTATTTTGATTTCCAAAATTATATGCTGTTACCACAATTGTTGTAACAATTCATTCTTAGTTTTAGTTAAATGAAATTACTCAAACTAAATGTTCAAATGGTAATTGTGAATTACTGGGTGGAACTCACGATAATATCAAGGGTTATGTCGGTGCTAGATCCCATATAACCGATATAATAATCATAATGGTCAATTATATTATTATACGACTAATATTATCACGAGCGGAAGGTCGCGCACATACAGCGTTGCGAGTTATATTCCATGTATGGAATTAAATCCGTTGCTAAATTGAGTTGATTGGAATCAACGAGATACCCAATCAGTATTTTACATGATAATATATAAATTGGAGAAAGCCGAATCAATTAACTTATTAGTTCAATTGAAGGTTTAACGAGGAAAGCTCATTAGTAACTTGTTAAGTTACTTACATGACTAAATAAGTTAGTTAACGGCAACGAGGTGCTTATTTATCAAACGAGTCGAGCTATTCGGGCAAAACAAAAGCTATCTAAGGAGCGATATGAAAATAGAAAACCTAAGTTTTATTTCATCCGTTCCCCACCCCAAAAGTCGCCCGCCCCTCTCATTTTTTCTCTCTAGAATTTGAGTCAAGTTTTTACTCAAATTCTCTCATCCAATTACGAGATTCTAGCAAGAATGCGGTGGTGAGACTTTACCTCTTGGTGTGGACTAACTGGAGGCATTTCATTTGAGGTGCTAAGGAATTGAAGAGGAATCGTGGGAGAAGTTTGAAAACATGCAACTCTGCGTAACTTTGTAAGTTCTTTTTATTCATACGTAATGCATTTTAAGTATGATTTTGATATAATTAGATATACATTTATATGATCTTGGTTGCATTTGTTTAAATTTTATTATGAACAAGTTGCGTAATTTTTTCAACAGTGGTATCAGAGCATGTTTAAGTTGTATAATTTCGATTACATCTATATAAAATTTGTTGTATAAACATATTTTATATTATTTTCATGTCTATATATTCTTCACAATGAATATATGTTATGAAAAATTGATTCATGATTAAATTTGTGTTTTATACTGTTTTCAAGTTCATCATATTGTTAATTTTGATGATTTGAATTTAGATTTGTGTTTCATGAATTGAAAGGGTTTTTTAAAACATGTTTTGATTAAAATCAAATCGTTTTTATTGGATTTGAGGCGTTTAAATTATTCTGAAAATTCCACCAATTTTTGTCTGTATTCCAGAAGGGACGAGAATAATCTCTGAAATTTCCATAATTTTTTGGATTGTTTAAGTGTCCCAAATTTTTTTTGTGATTTCTGGAATGTTTATTGTATAATTAATTTTCGGTAAAAGTTTTTACGAAATTCCAATTGGAACGTTTAAGAAAATTGTGTGGAATATCTGGTAGGAATTTCAGAATTGTTGGATATCTTTAAGGCCTTCAAATCGGTTTTTTCCAAACATTTGAATTAAATAAAAAAACTGGAATTTTTTTTTGCAAAATGGAAGTACGACGCGCGGCGGCCTTTTCAGAAGCGTCGGTGGCAAATGGGGCGTTCAACCACCGTTGGGCCAGCGTCTAAAACGGACGGCCGGTGGTCGGCGATATCGACCGGAGGCGGTCGTTACACTCAGCGTTCTCCATTCAGTTTGTTCTTACAAAACCTAATCCGTTTTAAAATTATTAATTTCTATTTTTTGTGTATTTATTATCATTTATTGCTATCATAATTGTAATTATCAATTTTAATGATAATAAATTTAATTTCATAATCCCTTTCATTATTTATCCTTTTATAAATATATTTATTTGAGGATATAATCATAGTAATAATATCTAGTTAACATATAAATATGTGTAGATAAATACTTGCTATTTTTATCTTATTACTGAGTATATTTATATGAAATGATTATAATAGGTAATATTTTATTGTATATATTAAATAGTTATTGTAATAACTATTGGACAAAATATATGTTCATTAATATATTTTAATTATATATCTTTCATGGATATAATTATGACATTCAAATTTGAATTAATTTTCTATCACATTTAAATTATATATTTATGTTATTGATTTGATTTGGCAATTATCTCAACCTCATAATTAGTGTTGATTGCTCATTAAGTACATTTTAGTATGTATTGATTGCATATTTATTGCGTATTAAGTGTATATTTATTATGTATTGATGACGTATTTATTAAATATATTGCGTTTCATGCTTTAATTAGATTAAAATGCTTTATGACTTTTTATTGCAGTCTATATTTCACATTCCATACCATTTAATGTATTAAATTAAATGCATACTTTATCTTAACATCGCCCAGTCGGCGAGAATAGATTATAATCACGAGCAGTCGGCCGGCTTAGATGGGCGACTCGGTTTAAAACTACTCGTTTCATCCAAAAGTTTGATTCTGATTAAACTTCTCAATCAGCTTGATTTTTAAAATTTTACAATCCATCGAGGGTATATGTAACGACCAGCCCGATTAGGCCGCCCTGGTAATCATTAAAATCTGGAACACGGAGTCACCAAACCGTGGATGACTGGGTTTAAAATACAATTCATTTCATCAAAAATGCTTGATCGCAAAATTAAAGTTTCCCAAATCAAGGGTTGCAGAATTTGTAATCCATCATTTGATATAGAAGCGACAAACCCATATATATGTACACAACATATCCCAAAATAAAGTAATGCACGGCAAGGCTACAACGAGATGATACGTCTTGTATCTTTGAATCTGAAAATGACATGAAGCCGAGGCTAAAGTTTCAAAAGGAGAAAATCACAACCAATCCAAGCGGAGTTTAATGACAACGTAATCGGATTTGTGAGGATCCTCACGCCACCGATGCTCACTAGCCACTGGAACAAAACTCTCAAGCGGCCTCTTGACCAAGCGGCCCGTCACGTCAGCTTTGGCACAAATGATAAATTATGAAAAGGGTGCTTAGTAGCGAACAGTGAGAGAAAAGCAAACGAGGGGTGAGCCTTACCATACGGAAAGAGTCAATCAATAATATAATAGTCAAATGAATAAAATATATATTAGGACTAGGATCATACAACATAATTCCTTTGAAATCACGGACATAATACAGAAGATATAATAGAAGGTTCGGCAAACTTTTTAATTTGAGAAAAGAAATCGGCGGGCTTCAACAACGACTAAAACTCTAGTCATGAACCTCCCCATCTCGTATCCCTTTGATTATATCATCCTCACAATGGCGTATACTCAATCCGTCTACACGGGGAATGGAACAAATCAATAATCACCCCGCACTTATACGCGGTATAAGGGCCCAGAAACACTTATACACAAAGTATAAAATGGCGCGCACTATACACAAAGTATAAGGCACATCGCTTACACACTAAGTCTGAAACACGCATTTTCTTATACACTAAGTATAAGGCACACCGCTTATACACTAAGTATAAGGCACACCGCATATACACAGTATAAGGCACACCGCTGCATGCTCACCGTAGTATAGGGCCACACTCGACAATGCACACGACAAAGTAAAATCAAAGACTCATCTTGCTCTTATCATATAAGGCCAAACCGCCACCTTCTATCTGAAACATTATAAGTTTTACCCGACAATGCACCGCGACAAAGTGATCAAAAGACTCATACCGGCTCTTATGCGATATAAGGCCAAACCGCCACTATACCGTAGTATAGGGCCACACAGGCAATGCTTACAACAAAGATGAAAGAGAGTCGTGCGCTCTTATCTCTCTCACAAAGTAAAAGTAGCCATGTATTTATACCGTAGTATAAGGCCAATAGCGTCACGTATCTACCAAGGAAGGGAGAGTCACCTAATCCTTTAGTAATCCCAGCGGCGAGTCTTGATACTTTCGAGTCACCGAGTCATAGATAACTCTAACCATCACCTCTCGTAACAGGCTGCTTCTCCCAGGCAATATCCAAGCGCCTGACTCAAACATCTGCAGTCGTAAGTCAAACCTGATCGCCCGGCGAGGCCACGAGAAATCATAAGTGCCGGCAAGTACGAAATCAAAAATATAAGTTGGGAGTTCAAGCTGTACTTACCTCAAAGCAATCGCTTCAGCGCCACGAATATAATCCATAATCATGTAATTGCTTATGTTCTCGCGTAATCATAACACGATGACATGTATGTCGTTCTCACATAATCATATCATAATAACATGTATATCATTCTCACATAATCATATCAAATAACATGTTCACCTGATTTAAAAAGTAAGTACGTAAAGTAACACCCGTGAGATAAGTACTCACCTCTGCTAGCTACCGCCAAGAACCTTGTGAAAAACAATCAAGGTATTGCCGCGATCAAGCGCCTAAAAGCTGACACCCGGAAAGTGATAATCAAGACTGCTACTATACCGTTCTAGAAGATACATAACCGACTACTTAGGGGAACTATCTCTAACTTGATCTAACATGACGGATAAACTATCGAATTATAATCCCACGTGGACACAACCCAATCGATTCCCGCTAAATTCCATCATATCACTTTCTCATTACAAATGCGACTTATAAGTTATTCTAACTTCATAAATGATCCATAATTAACGATCATCTTTCCAGGAAATATCGATTATAAGCTACGACTTGGAATTTACTTTTCAAGCATAACACCCTTTAATCAATTTTAAATCACCAATTTAACATCGCACTAGCTATAATAAGGTCCCGATATAACCTCTACACATTTCTAAATGTATAAAAATATCCGTATAAAAAGTCAACCGAAAACCTAAAAGTCAACTCGACCATGCGTCCTCAAGCTTGATCTCTAAATCACGAATTCATCACTCGAAATACGTCCGCGATGCCCATAACCAACTAAGATTTATCATAAAATTCAATTATGAAAAAAGTCAGCCTTCTAAAAGTCAACTAATAATGAAACCGAGAAATATCTCTCGAAAGACTTGGAAATTTCTTACCTTAACTCGAAGAATGATGGGGAGAACAATATTCTACAACGATCTCTTGAGTTTGGCGACAATCGAGAAATGGAAAATGAAATTTTTTTAAGGGGAGGGGGTGAGCTCATTTCGACGAAAATGGAAACAGATTGGATATTGACTTGGTTTTATGATGGCTGGAGGATAAGCTTGCAAGATATTTATAAAAAAAATGGGAGTCACGTTCGGTTTCGGTTAATTACTAACTATGCGTCTTAAATGCCAGCGAACCCGATTCAAAAGATAAAATTGTGGCAAGCATTCTTTCAAATTATAAATGAAATTCGAGCAGGAAATTTTTACGAAATAATATCATCATCGAGAAAAAAAAAGTATACTATTCCGGGTCCCGCGCCCGACCGAAAAAAATTTAATTTTTTTTTAAATAGCAGGTTATTACGTCTACCCACCTAATAAAATTTCGACCACCGAGGCCCAACAGCCTGAAAGCAATCAAGAACAATATAATAACAAAAATCAAAATATCCACTTAAAATAAAACGACCTTTCATGACTCGTCAACCGTGAAATACGATCGACCCACTTCTGCATCCCTCTTGACAACTGCCGGTCTCTCTCATCACCATTTCAGCGAAATTCTAAAGATTCAATCCCTGACAGCAATTCGAACTCCTCGTATGAAGAAAAATCTCCCCGTCGCTACCCGACATCAAAACCAACTCCCGGTATTTGTTTAAATGCCTCTACGGATCCTTTGATTTCCCCTTTCTACTCGCGATGCATCGGCTACTACATTTACCTTCTACGGAGTGGTACTCGTCAAGTCATAATCAGCGATGAACTCCATCCACCTCTGCGCCTCGAGTAAAATCTCTTCGTCAGGAAGATATTTCAAACTCTTGTGATCGATAAAAATCGGCATTTAACCCCATCTGAGATAATGTCTCACAACTTCAAGCATAGCGACTATAAGCTGCTTAAGCTCAAAATCATGGGTGGGATGATGGTTCTTCGTGATTTCTCAAGCGTAATGTGGAAGCATGAAGAGCTGATCACGCTTCCCGTTCTGTAAAACTTTGATCACGATGCGGCATCACTATAAAATCACGTGGCCCTCGGAGAACCGGGCCGGTATCGCTAACAGCGGCTGACTTTTTCCCTTTAGTATCTGAAGCAATCCTCACAAGTATCATCCCAAATAAACGGACCTTTTGGTCAACTTTGGTCGTAGGCGTCGCAATCATGGAAAAAGAACGATGTAAGATCTCCTATAAGAGCCGGTAACCCAAAACTCCTCACCTCAGTCACACTGGCTGGACGCTCCCAATTGCTCACGGCCTCTACCTTCTGTGGATCAACACAAATACCCTCGCCGGAAATAACATGCCCCAGGAATTGCACTTTCGCCAACCAGAACTCACATTTGGAAAACTTGGCATACAACTGGTGCTGTCTCAAGTCCTCGGCCACAACTTTGCAAATGCCTCTCATGTTCACTCACTACCCCTCTTGATTATATCTGAATATCATCAATGAATACCACCACAAACTCATCCGGATACTCTGAAACACCCGTTCATCAAATCCATAAAAATTTGCCGGTGCATTTTGTCAATCCAAATGGTATCACTATAAACTCGCCAATGTCCATACTTGAGATCGGAAAGCCGATTTGAATATCTCCACTTTGATCCTCAAGCCCGGTGATAGCAGGACCGCAAATCAATATTCGAGAGTACCTTGGCATCCCTTAGGGTGATCAAACAAATCGTCCAGTGCAGGGAAATAGGTTTCGGTTCACTTAATGGTCCTTATTAATTTTTATAGTCGTCTTAGCGTCTCGTGAACTTCCGTCCCTTCTTTTCACAAACAACAGGTGCACCCACGGAGATTACACTCGGTCGATGAATCCCTTGATAACAATTCACATGGCGAGTCCACGATTCACTCGAATTTGGAGCCATCACATGCGGTGGAAGAGAACAGTGTTGTACCGGGAATAACCTCGATACTTAATTCAATCTCCCTGGGGCAGCGGCCCGGTAAGTCTCGGAAAAAGCGCCAGACTTTCTCTAACCTTCCTTTTACATCTTCTAATAGCTGCCATCTTCCCTACTCAAATCCAACCCGCTTGAACCAACTTACCGCTTCCGTCAATCCTACCTTTCAGATGCGATATAAGAATCGAAGAGCAAAATCTTTTACTCTACATGAAATCGGCGGATATAAGTCTTCTGAACCCACAAAGTAATCTCTTTCCGATGGCAATCAATACGGCATGATCTTTCCCCAACAATACACCCGAAGATAAGGTCAAAATCGAAGCTCAAATGGAAGTAAATCAACAGACAACAAGCCGACCACCCAGCAATCAAAGGGCAGGTCTACATGTACCAATCGCTTGCCTTGACCTCCCCTACATGTGTCATAATCTCGAGTGGAGCAGGGCAAAGGCACCACATACGGATAGGCGAGGCAAAACTGCGAGAAGCCAAAAAGAATCTCGTAGCGAGTCAAACAACGCCCACGGCACCGATATGCAGGGAAATAATATGCACATCGCCCCTGCAGGGTATCCTGGCAGCCTCGTGTGTAGCGGCATGAATCGGCCTCGACCCGGCTCGGCTGGGCTTTACCCACGGCACTCCTCACGAGGTCCTACAGCTCCGTATCCCGGCCTCGGCCGGCCAAGAGCTCACGATAACCGCCTCGGCGGGCTGATGTCCCCCTGCAGGAAGAGCAGGGGTGCTGCCGCCAAATGTCTGGCGGCATCGATAGCATAAGACCACCCTCTCGGCAATCACGCTGCACATTGCCAGCCGCAGCCCGGTAACAGCGGATGCGGACCCCGGAAGACCTGCGGACCAGCTGCCGGATCTCGCGGCGCCCGTGCGAGGAGTTGTAACATAGCAGGCGGGCTGGCCGAACCTTTGAAGTGACTTCTGCCCGGGGCATTTCTATTTGGTCGTCCTCCCTCTGAAATTTAGAAGGTCTGCGAATAAGAAATGCCGGGTCGACTCCTCCTGAATCATTCTCCTGCGGCTGCGACTCCGTTTCCATCTTCGGTTGCGTTACTCACGGCATGGAAACTGGTAAACTCCATCGGTGAGATCGGCGTATATACGTCGATCCATCACGAATCTAGTGATCCTCTTCGCCTCTACCGGATAAACATCAGGAAGTAGTCGGCACAAATCAAACTGCCTCACATTACTCCTCCAGCCGACCTCAGGCCATGTCAAGCGAAATCAGCTCTCTCTCCAAGGCATACATGTGTAAGGTCTCAAGCAATAATTCTCCGGAAGAGCTCAACAAATCGCTCCGAGAAACATGAACACTACACTACCAGCGATCGAGGAGATGCTTTCAGAAGTTCTCCCACTTGCGATCCAGGCACCTCGTGAAATACATAAAATGGCTGTTTCACTCTCATCCCAGCCCACAATCCCCATCGGCAAAAATACGACTTCATGTCCCGGATGAACTTCGATACTTTGCTCTGGCGAACCCCCACGAAAACTTAGTTGGATCCTACTTTGAAACCGGTCAAACAAGCTTTGCTGCAGGTCGGCCCCACATTTAGCAGATTTTGAGCATTCACACTCAGGGGACCTCGACCTCTCGGCAGCCACTTCGGAGAGCGCACCTCCGGGACCTGCTTGGTCCCGCAGCTTTCATCGGCCAGTATACCTACCGGCTCGGCCTCACTGCATTACTACCACAGGGCACCTCTCGGCTACACCTCGTCACCGCTCTAGAGTGGCATGCCTCAGATCCTACGCAACAAAGAAAGAAAAGACAGACTTATACAAAAAGACACCACTCTCTCCTCGACTCAAAGAGAAAACAAGTAGGCAGCCTGAAGCCACTTTGAATGCCGTGTCCCGAAACCCAAGAGTATGACCGCCCGAATTCGGCCGCCTGAGGTGAGAGTCATTAAAATCTGGAACACCAGAGTCACCAAACCGATGGATGACTCAGTTTAAAACAAAAATTCGTTTCATCCAAAAATGTGATCGCTGATTAAGTTTCCCCAAATCAAAAGCAGTTTTCAAAATTTATAATCCATCGGTGATATCGAAGCTTGACAAAAACCCATATATGTACACAACATATCCCAAAATAAAGTAATGCCGGCAAAGAGCTGAATGATGCGTCTTGTATCACGGGCTAAAATGACAACGGCCAGCCAAGGCTAAAGTTTCTAAAAGGAAAAATACAACAATAAAGGTTTGACAACACGTCAAAATCGGGCCTTGAGGATCTACTGCATGGGGCCTGCTCTTTAGCCACCGAACAAAACTCTCAAAACGACCTCTTGGCTCAATGGCTCAACTTTGGCACAAATGAAATGCCGCCCAATGTGAAAGGGTGTAAGCCGAGACTTAGTGAGGAAAACTTAGCGGGGTGAACTTACCGTACGGAAGAGTCGATCAATAGCCTCAATAGTCAAATATGAATAAAATACATATATCGAGGACTACCTAAAAGGTCATACAACATAATTCATGAGGAAATCTCGAGACATAATACATGAAGATATAATAGAAAGGTTAATGACACACAATTTGAGAGAAAGAAATCAATAGACTTCAACCAACGACTAAAACTACAGTCGTCGAACCTCACATCTCACCATATCCCCACACGATTATATCATCCTCTAATGCGCATATACTCGAAATCCGTCTACCACTGCGAGGAATGGACAAATCAGCCATCACTATAGGGCCACATCGACAATGCACACCGCAATGAGAAAGTCGTGAAAGACTCATCTTTAACAACATACCGAAGTATAAGGAAGAGAGGCCAAACCGCGCTATACCGTAGTATAGGGCCACACCGACAATACTACGACAAAGTGATCAAAGACTAAATACCCACATTTCTTATACCGTGTAAGGCAAACCTGCAGCCTCTAGTAGTATGAGACCCACTTAGCAGATAATGCACCTGACAAAAGCGTCAAAGAAATTAAATGCAGCTCTTATGCAGTATAAGGCCAAGCCCATGGCCTTCTCTGCGTAAGGCCAATAGCGTCACGTATCACGCAAGGAAGGAGAGTCACCTAATCCCTAAGTAATCCACGACTGACGAAGTCCTTTACGATACTCAAATCGGCTTCAAGTCATAGTGCTTTCCCAACAAATCGCACTCATAGTAACCAGCTACTCCGCTCCCCGAGCAATATCCAAACACTGTTTTGCTAAAACATACCGCAATCGTAAATGTGCTTGATCGCTTGCAAAGACGCGAAATCATAAGGCACCGACAAGGCCCACAGAAATCAAAAATATAAGTTGGGAGTTCAAGCTATTACTTTTCTCGAGAAGCATTCTTCAGCAGCGGAATATATAATCGCATAATCATGGTGTATCATTCTCACGTAATCATAACACAATGACATGTATATCATTCTCACATAATCATAACACAATGACATGTATATCATTCTCACATAATTATATCACAATAACATGTTCACACAATTTAAAGTAAGAATGCGTGAAGTAACACCCGTGAGATAAGTACTTTCACTTTCTGGCAGCTACCATGAGCCAGCGAAAACAATCAAGGTAAGCTGCCCTTTTCACGATCAGCGCCTAAACAACACCGAGGAAAGTATAATCAAGACTACTACTATACGGCGTTCTAGAAGATACATAACCAACTCTTAGGAAACTATCTAAACGATGCATGACGGATAAACTATCGAATTATAATCCGTCGGACACAACAATGATTCCGCTAAATTCCATCTTATCACTTTCTCATTACAAACGTCGGCTTATAAGTTATTCTAACTAATCATCAAGTCATAATTAACAATCTATACTCGAAATATCAGTTATAAACTCAACTTGGAATTTACTTTTAACCTGCGCCCTTTAATCAATTTTAAAATCACCAATTTAACATCATAACAACTATAATAAGGTCCCAATATAACCTCCCTACATTTAAAGTCTTATAAAAATATCCGCCATAAAAAGTCAACGAAAACCTAAAAGTCAACTGGAGCCATAAAGTCCTCGAAGCGATCTACAAATCGCAGATTAAATTAAACCGAATGCGTCCTACGGTGCCCATAACCAACTAAGATTTATCATAAAATTCAATTATGAAAAAGTCAACTAAAGTCAACTATATCAAAACCAATATCTCGAAAGACTTAAAATTTCTTACCTTAACTTCGAAGAGAATGATGGGGAGAACAATATTACGGCAGATCTTGAGTTTGGCGGCAATCGAAGAGAAATGGAAAATGATAAGAAATTTTTAAGGAGGGGGTGAATATTCGGCCAAAAAATGGAACAAGATGAAGATGATGACTTGGTTTTTATGATGTGGAGGATAAGCACCAAGATATTTATAAAAAAAAATGTCGAGTCCGTTCGGTTTCGGTTAATTACTGCGCTTATCGTGCCAAATCTCCACACGAACCCGATTCAAGATAAAATTCTTCCACTTGGCAAACACTACTGAAATTATAAATGAAATTCGGCTCAAAAATTTTTACGAAATAATATCATCAATAAGAAAAAAAAATTATACTATTCCGGGTCCATGGGCCGAAAAAATTTGCTGTTTTTTTTAATAACGGGTTGGCCAATCTACCCACCAAATAAAAATTTCGACCTCGAAATTTAACAGCCCCTCAAAGCAATCAAGCGGAACAATATAATAACACAAAATCAAATATACACAAAGGCCATGATACTAACTCCACTGCCGTCAGCGAGTGAAATACGATGGGGCCTTCATCCCTCGACAGCACCTGCGGTCTCTCGTCTACATTTCTTGAAATTCTAAGATTCAATCCACAAGCCTTTGGTGGGAACTCGTATAGGCGAAAATCTCCCGTCAGCTGAGCATCAAAAACGACTCCCAATTTGTTTAAATACTACTATATATAAAGTTCCTTTGATTTCCCGCTCCCACTCAATGCCGGCTGCCTTCGCAAAGGTGGTACTCAGCCAAATTAAAGTCATAATCAACGATGAACTCCATCCGCCTCCTGCACTTTTCCAATTCAAATCTCTTGTGGAAGATATTTCAGCTTCTTTGTGATCATTAAAAATCGGCATTTAACCCATACAGATAATGTCCTGACTTCAGCATAGCGACTATAAGCCTTGGCTCAAAATCGCCGTTAGGATAGTTCTTCGTGATTTCTCAAGCTGTCGGGAAGCACATAAGCGTCGCCTTCCCATTGCATAAGAGCACCCCGATCCACTGATGCGGCAATCTTTTCTCCATCCACGGCGCCCTCGAACGGGCAGGCATGCATTGCTGCGGCAATCAACTTCCCGCTAGTATCTGAAGCAATCCTCACAAAGTATCATCCCAAATGAGCAGGACACTACAGTCAGCACAGTGATAGTACTTAATCATGGAAAAGAACTTGATGAATCTCTAAGAACCACATTTGGCCCAAGAAACTCCTGCCTCAATTGTGGCTGGTGGGGGCCGGCTCCCAGTGTTCCACGAGCCTCTACCTTGTGGATCAGCACAATGCCTCTTGGAAATAACATGCCCCGGGAATTGCACTTTCGCCTACTGAGAACTCACATTTTGGAAAACTTGGCATACAAGCGGGTGTTTATCTCGAGAGATATGGCATGACTTTTCTGGTATACCATGTTCTCCTCCCTCACGGAATATATCTGAATATCATCAATGAATACCACCACAAACTCATCCGGATATACTCTGCAGAAACACCACGTTCTAGTAAATCCATAAAAGTGCGGTGCATTTGTCAATCAAATATTATCACTTTCATAAACTCATAATGTCCATGCTGAGATCGGGAAGCGTTTGGAATATCTCCCCTTTGATCCTCAATGATGATAACCCGGACCGCAAATCAATATTAGAAACGCCCGTAGCCGGTGATCAAAACAAATCGTCAGTGGGAAATAGGTTCGGTTCTTAATAGTCACTTATTCATTAATTGTCTTAGCGGCCTCGTGAACCATCCTTCTTTTTCACAAACAATTTAGTGCGCCCAGGAATACACTCGATGCGATGAATCGCATCAGCAATTCTGCCATGGCGGAGTCCATAGTCACGCAGCTCAGAAGAGAAATTGGTATTGTACGGGAATAACCTCGATAAGCAAATTCAATCTCTCTCCCTCTGCAGTGGCAGCAGAGTAAGTCCTCGGGAAAAACATCAGCGGGCTTCTCTAACAACCGCACATCTTCCCTAAGCCATGCCATCTTCCTACTCAAATCAACCACATAACTTAAAGAACCCAAACACACCACTTTCGAATCAATCTCCCCAGCCTCAGTCAACGATATAAAATTCGAGAAGGCAAAATCTTTCTGTCTCCCTTGAATGGATATGCAGGTAACCACAGACACAAAGTAATCTCTTCCGATGGCAATCAATAACGACATGATGAACCCAATCCATACTGAGATAAGGTCAAAATCAGAGAAAGCTCAAATGGAAGTAAATCCGCTGAGACAGCAATAGGCGCAACGTCAAGGGTGGTCTACATGTACCCGATGCAACGAGGCTCACTATATGATTGTCATAATCTCAAGTGGAGCAGGCAAAGGCACACCACATACGAGATAAGGCGAAATAAAGCTGCGAGGAAACAAAAGATAAAGCAGCGAAATCAAACAACACCACGGCTGTATCTGCAGAAATAATGCTTATAAGCCATTTCTGAAGTATGCCGCCTCTTTGATGTGTAACGGCATGAATCACAGCCTCAGGCTCGCTCGAGCTGCCACCGGCGCCTCGAGGTCCCTACGGCTCCATATCCCGGCCTCCACGGCGGCCAGACTCGACCACGGCTCCCGATAACCGCCTCTGACGAGGCAGTCTTTGAAGCTCCCCCTACGGGAAGGCTGAAGGACACTCACTCGCCAAATGTCTGGCTGGCGGCATCGATAGACCACCCTCTCCCGGCCAATCCACATACGTACTTTGTCGCGACCTATAGCAGTAACAACGGATACCTCTACGAGATTTGGAGCTACTACTGGACCACGCCGGATCTCGCCGAGCGCCCGCGTGCGAGAAGGAGTTGTATGCTTAGGCGGACTGTCGAGACAGTGACGCTCTGCCCGGGGGCGACCTTTGGTCCGTCCTCCTGCAGACTCTAGAGCTGAAGGTCTGCCGAGATAGAAAGTCTCAGGTCGACTCCTCCTCGATCCACTCTCCTACAGCTGCACTTCCAGCTCATTTCTCTTGGGCTGCATTCCTCGCGGCATGGAAACTAGTAAAACTCCGTGGTGAGATCGGTGACGTATATACGCGTTAAATCATCCAGATCTAGTGATCTTCTTCGCCTCTACGGGATAAACATCGGAAGTAGTGGCACAAATCAACTGAGCTGCCTCTAAATGCGCCTCAACACCAGGCTGCGTAGCCGGCGAAATCGGCTCTCTCTCTCCAAGGCCGCCATGTGGGTCTCGAGCAATAATTCTCCCGGAAGAGCTCGGCTCAAATCGCTCGAGGCGCATGAACCTCCTCACCATGATCGGTCACTCAAGTTCTCCCACAGGTCCTGGGCACCCTCGTGAAAATCTATAAGTAGCAAATTTCACTCCTGTCTGCTTACAATCCCCACTTCGGCAAATCGACTTCATGTCCCGGATGAACTTCGATAGCACCTTCTGGCGAACCCCGCGAAAACCGGTGGATCCCTCTTGAAACCCGGTCAAACAACTTGCTGCGGAATTGGGCCCCATTGCTCGACCACCTGAGCATTCACACACTCTCCTCTACGAGGTTACCTCGACCTCCTCAACATGCTCGGCTGCACCTCCGGACCTGGCTGGTCCTTTGTCTTCATCGGCAGTATACTATAAACTCGGCCCCTTCCTCTGGCTACCCGACTCTGGCTTACCTACGTCCACACTCTAGGTGGCATCCTCGGCCGATCCTACGCAACAAAGAAAAGCACAGGACTTATACAAAGACACACTCTCAAGAAACAGTAGAGGCTGCGCGGCTTCCACCACGGATACCCAAGTAATCGGGAAACCTAAGCTACGATACCAAAATTGTAACGACCCGCCCGGGTGTTAAATCCGCCTGAGTGAGAGTCATTAAAATACGGAACACAGAGTCACAGGCCGATGGATGACTGCAGTTTAAAATACAATTCGTTTCATCGAAAATGTGATCACAATTAAGTTTCCCAAATCAAAAGCGGTTTTAAAATTTATAATCCATCGGTGATACTCAGCGACAAACCCATATATATGTACACAGCCCAACATACAAAATAAAAGTAATGCGGCAAGGCTACAACGAGATGATAAATCTTTATATCCACGAATACACAAAATGACAACGGCCCGACAAGGCTAAGAACAAAGGAAAATACAACAATCAAGCAGTTTGACAACTAGTCAAAATCGGGCGTGAGGATCCTGCGCCACCCGATGCTCACCCCTAGCCACTCGAACAAAATCTCAAGCGACAAACAATGGCCGTCTGTCAACTTTGGCACGAAATGAAGTACGCTTCAATGTGAAAAGGGTGTAAGCCGAGACTTGGTAAAGAGCTTGAGGATTGAGCTACCATACGGGAAAAGAGTCAATCAATAATATAATAATTCAAATATGAATAAAATACATATATCCGGGACCCACTACCTAAAAAGGTCATACAACATAATTCCTTGAAATCGAGACATAATACATGAAGATATAATGAGAAGGTTAAATGACACACAATTTGAGAAAGAATCAATAGACGCTTAACGACTAAAACTCTAGTCATCAAACCTCCTATCTCATATCACTTTGATATATCTACATCTCAATAGCATATACTCAATCCGTCTACACCAGGAATGAGACAAATCAACTTAATCACCCCTTATCGCGGTATAAGGCCAAAACCGCCTTATACACAAGTATAAGGCCACGCACTTATACACAAAGTATAAGGCATCGCCTCATACACACTAAGTACAAGGCACACTCTTTATACACTAAGTATAAGGCACACAGCTGCCACACTAAGTATAAAGGCCACGCATGTATTATCTGGTAGTATAGGGCCACATCGACAATGCATGCAGCCAAAGTCATCAAGACTTATACTCTTATACCGAGTATAAGGCCAAACCATGCCTTTATACCGTGGTATGAGGAGACCCACGCGACAATGCACACTGCAACCAAAGTGATCAAAA
>JADFUC010001899.1:0-101490 GCA_019722365.1 Lithospermum erythrorhizon
TATTACGTATTGCTACTGTTATCTAAGTATCGTGATGTGATTGGGCCGTGATTTTGAGCGATTATCAAGCTGTAGCTGTGTAAGTCGGTGGTTGACTTCTATTGACTTTCTTAAATTAACTTTAAATTGTAATACGAGTATGAGGACTTTTTAATATAGTTGTTTCGGGGTATAGAATTATTGGTTCGATATGGATGTGCAGAGATTGGGTCAGAAAGTTCGGGGAAAGTTCGTATAGCATTTAAAGTTTTGAATTGGAGGTTTTATTTAATGGATTAATTAATTGTCAATCGATTGTTTTAATGTATTAACGCCATTAAAGCTTATTGCATGCTGGTTTAATCGAATATCAGATTTTACGGGTTGGCGATTGTGAATGTAGCCATGCGTAATGTTAGTGCTTCAGATACCAATCTGGGGGATGTGATGATCGGGTGCGGTCAGAAATTTGAATCGCGAGACGCGTAACACTGGGTTTATATAGATGGCAGGGTTATTCTACAAAAATGTGTTATAATGTATAATTTTCAGAGCCAGGCTTCGATCTAAAGACGAAAGACTTGTGAGTCATTATTACCGCCAGCTCGAGGCGCATAAATCACTGGCCGGGACCTTTCATATATTATGTTATACCTTGTACGTGTTACTGGGATTATTCTGAGTATGTATTGTGTGATTACGATTGATACTATGTAAAACTTTGATTTAAGCATTCATACTATTTAAATAAATTGAGATTTCTTTGGGTTATATTACGAGATAATTCGAGATTATGATTCATATCATGCGATATTAGTGATTATGATTTATACTGCTGGATGGGCCAGAATATGATTCATGTTATAGATTTTGTGTGGCTGTCAGCGGCGGCCGCAGGTCATGTGTTTGGACAAGCGTGAAAGGGCATTATGAGCGTAATTTTAATCGAGGTTTCGCGCAGGCGTATATTGGCAGGCCGCTCTCGGATTCGAGGTTTTGGCGCGATATGCACATTGGTGGAAGTAGTTTTGTCGAGGGATTTTGTTTATACCCTTATCTGAGCTACGTGGAGGTGGATTCTTCGCGCTGCAGCTATTTGGAGGCGGATTCCTCATGCGTGTACATTTTGAGGCGATTCTCATGCATGCTGCTGCATATTTGAGGCGATTCTCATGCGCGTATTATTTGAGGCGGATTCCTCATTCGATGCCTTGCCGATATCGTTTCCCTTGAATGAATATGCTATTTTATGACGCATAAGCCTACGTATATAGTATTATGTAACATCGTATAAAGAGATTCTATGAAGTCACATCGTTATTCATCAGGTGGCCTTGCCGACGTGATAAGCATATATTATTTATATAAGTAATAATATGTATACTGGGGACCAAATCACATTTCAGATTCACTCAAATTAATAAATGACTTTTCTATATGGGCGGGCGCTTATGCCTAGGTTCTAAGAGGTCGATCATGAGTGTCATTGGTATCGCATCGATAAAGTCGCGTATCAAGATCGTGCATTTAGGCGTTGCATGACCTCAAATATTTCTGTCATTTATTTGTATATTGTTAGACCTTGGGTATTGTATTTCATCGAGGGGTCTCGTTGTCATACTTTCCTCTATGTCAGAGATTTTGGATTCTTGCATTCGAGCTGTATAATTGGGCGCGACTCAGACATGTCAGTTTCCTCGCTTGTTTTATCAGATATGTCATAGCTCACCACTTTATGGACAAAAGTGTATTTTTATTATTATTAATGTCAAACGGTCTTTTATGTTGTCATCCATCGACGCAGCGACTCGCATGTGCCTATTACTTAATCTTTAACTCGTGGCGTCGACTGGGCGTCGTTATACCGCTACGCCCTCGACATAATGCATTCTCTCATGTTCCCCATACGCGGGGTTCGTAAATATATCCCATGCAGTTTCTGAGCCCGCATATATAATCGACAGCTTAAACACATTTGCTCTTCAATGGTCCAAATTATCCTCCCGCTGACGTGAGCATACCTTCAAGCTGTTGACACAGTGAGCAAATTCATCCAACACGCATGCCTCCGTGTTCCTCGACAAGATATTTCAGAACGCTCATTCTCGCCCAAAGAGTATAGTTAGTCCCATCAAGAACAGGTGGTCGAGTCGTTGACCCTCCTTCTCTGAAACCCTCCATATATATAAGATTACACTGATCTCACTCTTTAACAACAGAAAGTGCCCACTCGATACCACAATTTGAAATTGCGTAACCTCTCCGCAAAGACACCATTGCATCAACTGCCACCCACTAAACGACTCAATAACAACTATGTGTAGTAAACAACACCAAAATAAAAACAAACAGCTGGTAACCCGCCTCGCTGCTAAACAAAGACTTACGCCCCGAGTGTGACGCCTAACGGCGATTCCAATATGATCAAGAATTACAAATAGGTCTTACCTCGAACGCCTCCCCATTCCTCACGCCTCTATTCTACTCCAATCAACGTATAAGTTCGTGCCCCCGACTAAGGCACACCCCTATCCTTCACTATGCACTACTATCCCTACTAAGTGAAAACTACAATGATCTTCGTAAGAATAAAAATCAAGCCAATCCGTGTGTCAGCGTATGCTTGTACAATAACTAAAGCCGAAAGATAAGCATTCAGTCCATTCAAATTCTCAGTACACACCAAATCCTCACATTTAGCGGCTCTACGCCTGATCCAACAAGCGTACTTGTTTTCACCCCTGTTCTCTGCCCCCGCAAACGGCTCCTGGCTACCATAGCGTAGCATACGCACCGCTTATAACAGCTGCTATAAAACGACAACTTCCATCTTGCATTACGATAACGATCCTTTCCTCTAGCTAATTAATAAAATGCTTCGGGGTCAATATACTTTATTTATTTTAGACGGTATCTTCTGCTACTGATCTATAAGTCATGCCCATGTTTCAAAATCGTGATTCTAGATCCTCCGAGATCCTCTTCAATTATAAACATAATCCCGCGAAAGATCATGCCTGCTCTTGAATACATTCTTATCTGTTATGATTCCGTTGGTCGCGACTACCGAAACACTTCGCTACCAACTATAAATTTAACAACCTATACTCACACATAAATTTACTCACGCATATCGGCCCATAACACAATTATACTCAACCGGGAATACACTCAAACATAAACATACTCAAAGGACCTACACTCAAACATAAATATACTGAAACGTAAGTACCATAAAATAAATATCCCATAATGCATCCACCACAACCACCATACAAGTCAACATTTCAAAATTTCACAACTATACTCCACCGATAGTTTATAACAGGGGACACGGGGCCACAATCAATTACTGCTGGCTACCGCCACTCAAACATAAATAACGTAACAAACGAGCGAGCAATCCCCACCTCAAGCATACTCACTAGCGCCCAAGCAACACCGATCCAAGACGCTTTCCCGCGTTCCGAGTCTGAACAGAACACCCGAAAATATAATTACTACTCACAACAATTTCAACCCTTATCCTAATTCAATTCCTGACTTTTCAACCCATTTTAGTTACAAATTGACAACTTACGTATAGATTGCTAATTATGTTTCAAATAACAACTAGCCATTTAAGAATTTCACTACCCGGACTAAATCCCATAATCGGCCAATACCTTATCCAAATTACTAACATTTCCAACCAATTTCAATCAACCCAAATTTCAACTTTTCCAATTAATTAAGCCATTTCTAACAACCTCTAATCCCAAAGTCCGCTTACTACTCAAAATCTACTAAAACTAATTTCAACATATATTCTTCCAACAACTTATAACTCATAATTTCACCTCAAAACAATTACAATAACGGTCCAATAACATATTTATACTATCAACCACATTTTAGAGAAAGTCAACCCACAATCACTCGAAAGTCAACTCAACTATAACAACACTTTCTATCCCAATTATCGATCATCATCAACTCTTATATTATAATCTAAGCCCAGACAATAATTATATTCAATAATGTCTCATAAAAACCGAAGTCAACCTAAAATTTCAAAAAGTCAACTGTCTTTGGAACGGCCCGAAATTCCACATCAAACACGACTTCAACTCAAGAATAACTAATTTAGAACTCAAGAATCAATTTGAGCAGCAATAAAATTAAATACAAAAAAGTCAAACTCGGGCGATCTCCCAAAATATTCCAACAAGATCGACCTTTACCTTGAAACGAAATGACAACGAGGGAAAGCCTCCAAAAATTCGGCGTCCAAAGGTCAAGGTACTGAGGAGAAAAATAGGCTAAGTAGTTAATCGAAATTGGTACTCTCCCTCACTAGAAGAAAGAAAAGGGGAATGGGTTTGGGTGGTTTGGGCTTATTTGATGGTTACTTAAGTGGGTTGGGCCCAATAGCCCAACCGGTGAAAATCCGCACATTTTAATTCGATCGTTACCTCTCGTTTTAACTTATCTCGACACTAACTCCCAAACGTTAACATTAACGTACATAAAATATTGCTGGTTTCCAACATACGTAAAATGTCTCACATTTTAATTTATTAATTAACGAGTCGTTACCGGTTTTTACATTCTACCCACCTAACAAAAATTTCGTCCTCGAAATTCTCAACTCAAAAGTTACGAAAGGTAAAATCAAAACAACCATAATCACTAACCTCCGACGAAGTTCTGGCAATCTGTTTCTCATATCCTCCTCAAGGCCTCCTACGTGGCTTCCTCTACCTCGACGATTCCTCCACAAAACTTTTACTTAACTTCACTCTCTCTTGCCTCAAAGACCTTCTCTTCCGATCCAAGATCCTCACCGATCCCTCCTCAGTCGTTTACACCCAAGTCATCCGGGGCTGAAACTCCCCAAGATATACGACTCATCCGCACGTATTTCCTCAACCAAGACATGGAACACATCATGAATCCTCTCCAATTTCTGTGGCAGCGCCAAACCAAGTAAGCCACGCCCCACTTTCACAAGATTTCAACGTCCACCCACGGGACTCAACTTCCCTCTTCTCCCGCACTTCATTACACCCTTCCACGAGATATCTCTAAATACTTGGCCACTCCACCCGAACGACAAATCTATTCGGCAAGCCGACAACAGACACTTCTTTTGTTCATCTTCATGCCGCCCTCAAATGTTTGCCAGATCACTTTTACTCTCTCTCTATCGAACTTTCCACCAACTCGCACTCCATAAATCTTCCTTTCCCTACCTCATTCTAACATATTCCTGAGTCCTACACCTCCCATGATACAAAGCTTCAAACGGGTGCCATTCCAACGCTTAGCTTCAAAATCAACAAGTATTATAAGCAAATCCCATTTTTGGGTAACTCCGCCAATCGCCCATTTTGGCGATACAAGCAAACCGCTATTTCGCCCTCCAACGCCAATCGCTTCTGATAATCATTCGGCTGAGGGACGCAAACGCAAAGACTAAACGGACCTTCGTCCCTAACGCCTCCCTTTAAGCCCTCCCCAAAACCTCGGTTGAACCTTACATCCTATCCGAAACAATACTGCACCCCTACGTAGCCTCACCCACTTGGTCTACTTTATTACCCTCGCTAACTTCTCCCATCATTTCTTTCCTGAGTTTCGGAAACCCAAACACAAAGTCCACGGTGATCTTCTCCCACGTCCATTCAGTATTCCAGAAGGCCAAGTAAAGAACCCCGCTGGAAGGTTTATGGTCAATCTTGACCTGTTGACAAATCAAACACTTCGCTACAAAATCAACAATTTATTTCTTCATTCCCGGCCACCAATAGTTCTCCCTTAAATTTCGGTACATTTTCGTACTCCCCGGATGCATATTATATGAAGGCCATGAAGCCCTCATCCAAGATCTCCCTTTTTAGGTCAAGCAAAGGGCACAACCACTGCCTCCCTAAACGTTGTATCACCATCATCGCCTCACTGTGAACTCATATATTTACTCTCCCTCTTTCGCTCTCGACTGTGCCTCGCAGCTTTATCATCTTTCTTTGCATCTCTCCTATTTTATCTAGCAACACCGGTCTTACCTTCATATCGCTAAGAAAGATCCATCACCCTCCAACCTCAAAGTTTACCCCAATCAAGCTTCAACTCCCCTTTGGCTCCTTCTACCTTCCTCGGGCTTAAGGCATCCGGCTACTACATTGCTTCTCTTTCCTGACGATGGTCTAATCGCCGATCGTAGTCACTCGTGAACTCCTATTCCTACCTTGGCTGCCTCAAATTCAGCCCTCTGTGGTGATATACTTCAAAACTCGCGTCAGAACATTCTGCATTTAACCCCATAAGGCATTGCCTCCAAATTCAAAGCAAAAACAATCGCTAACTCCAAGTCACGGGTAGGATAATTTTCCTATGATTCTTTCAATCACGCAGAAGCATATGCAATTACCTTCCCATTCTCGCATCAATACGCTAACCTAACCCCTAACGCTAAGCATCGTTGTACACCACATGGCCCCTCGCTCTAGACGCATGTCAACGTTTAGCCTGGCCTCCTCTTCACCATCAAATAGGCATCACACTCCTCGCCCAAACAAATGGTACACCCTTCCTTGTCAACTTGGTCATCTGAAAGCAAATGATCAACAAAAAGTCTCAGATGTAAATCTCCGTAATACCCAACCTACCCAAGCAACTTCTCACCTCACCAAGTGCCTCCTAATTCATATCACCGCTTCCATCTTTCAGGGGTCCACACCGACACCTTCGCCTCGGTGATAACATGACCCAAGAATTGTACCTTCCCCAACCAAATTCACACTTTGAAAACTTCGCATAACCCGATTTGCATCGTGAAGATTTTACCACTTTCCCTCAAACGCTTCATCATGTTCCAACTCACTCGAATGATTAAGATGTCATCAATAAATACAAACCACGAACTTATCCAAGAACTCTCGAAAAAACGCGATTCATCGTCCATGAAAGTTGCCGGTGCATTTGTCAACCCAAACGGCACTCAAGCAACTCATAGCCTGCATTCAGTTCAAAAGGCTGATTTTGATATATCATCTTCTCCCACTCACCGATGGCATCCTGCACCTCAAATCAATTTTGAAAAGTCCTTCGCGACCCCCGCCTTGGTCGAAAAGATCATCAATCCTAGGCAACGGGTACCGGTTCTTACCAGTCACTTTGTTCAACTCCGCCGGTAATCAATACAAAGCTCATCGCCCCATCCTTCGATTTAACAATACCGAGCACCCTACGGAGAATAACCGGGCCTTATAAATCCCTTTCCAACAACTCCCCGCAACCGCGTTCAACTCTTTAACTCTCCCGGTGCCACCACGGTGCCATAGATATCGGGAGTCGCTCCCGGTACCACTCGATCGAAAAATTCACCTCTCTGCTCGGAGGGGCCCCGGCAAATCTTTGAAAACACATCCTCGAATTCTCTACAATCCGGACAATCTGCTTAGGGCTCATCTTTCAAGTCCGTTACGTAAACCTTAAATACCCGATACATCCCTTTGTTCAATAACTTACGAGCTTCTAACATCTAGATCACACAAGACGCTTAAAACTCTCCTATCCCCAACAACTCGTAATTCAAAGCCACTGGCTAAGAATACAATCTCCTTACGGTGACAATTTATTACAGCACGGTGTTTCCCCAACCAATCCATTCCCAAAATCAAGTCAAAATCCACTAACTCAAAGGGTAACAGGTCTACTTCTAATACATGGTATCAACACTTCAAGACAATCTTTATAAACCTCAATTACCTCAACCGACCCTCCCCCCACCGGTAAGTCATTATTATCTTTAACAAAAATTCATAGATAAAGGAGCGCCAAGTGGCTCCGTAATCAAACAATACGCGAGCATAAACACCACGTAAAGATGGTGGCATCGTCACCATTCTCGGAGTGTCTCGTGCCTCCCGTTGCATGATCAGACATCCGCCTCGGCCTGCCAACTCCACTCATATCAAGCACTGCTACACCCGTTGATCTACCACCAAATCCTCTGGCCCCGACTGTCAGCCCCTTCAAACCGCCCACCTCGACTACCCTGAGATCCACCTCTCCCAAACTCAGGTCGGTAAATCCAAGTTGGTCGCCTACCAGCCTTGGCTACAAGAACATCGGAAACACGCTCACCCCCTCCTCGTGCCTACAATCTCCCCAGCCCATTCCCCGCCCACACCGATAACACCGAACACGCATTATCCGCCTCTAACACCCAAAATACCACCGTGAAAACCACTCATTCTAGGAGGTACACGAGACGCTGAGAAAGCCCCTGAAAATCTGGGTCGAACAGACGGTGTACTGAAATGGCTCTGCCCTGGGCGGTGCTGCTGAAAGTTCCTCTGAAATCCCTGTCGGTACGGCCCTGTAGCTCCAGTCACATCAGACCTCCCTCTCTTTTCACCTCTAGATTCTGCTATGTCCCTCTCCACTTAATCGCTATGTTCCTCAACTGGTGAAAACTGGTGTAAGTGAACAAGGACGCTTCCTCCAATTTGTAATCTCAAATGCATTTAAAACCCAAGAATCCTCTAGAGTTCGCTCGTACACCCCCGAATCAAATGGCACAAGTCGCTAAACCTCTCTTCATACCTATCAATCGTTTCTCTTCCCCTACATGTCGTATCCGAACTAACTCCTCTCCATCGTGATATATATACGAAGTCTCCAAAACGTAAATTTTGGCCCGAAGAGTTCCCCCGAATCTAGCCCTGCTTGATCGGCATCTCACCCCTAGCCACCAAATCTTTGTGGACATGGTTCCACCAACTCCTAGCTCCTCCCGACAACTGGTACACCGTGAACTTCACCTTCAACTCATCCCCCAAACCCATCGGTTCAAACTTATTCTCTAATGCCTCCAAGAATTCGATCGCAACCTCCGCGGCACTACGAAACTCAAAGTAAGTCCCTTCTTCAGAAACCTGCCTAGCACCGTCTCGACTCCGCCTCGGAGCGCCACTGGTCAGTAATCGGGCCCGCTACTCC
The DNA here is from genome assembly GCA_019722365.1 of Lithospermum erythrorhizon. Classification (NCBI taxonomy): domain Eukaryota; kingdom Viridiplantae; phylum Streptophyta; class Magnoliopsida; order Boraginales; family Boraginaceae; genus Lithospermum; species Lithospermum erythrorhizon. The sequence goes on from JADFUC010001899.1 coordinate 8,968, forward strand.
CACCGGCCTCCAAAATTCTCACTGACTGAATTACATTCCTCCTCCCCGGGGACCTTGGCCGTCTTACACTCTGGGCTCCTCACCACGCCCCCCTTCCTCTAGCCCACGAGCTCGCCTAGCGCCTCGCCTCTCGGCCTACCCCGCCTCTTCCAAAGATCAATTCCTACCAACGCTTGGTCTCCGTGATCTACTCTAGAAGCACCTCTACCCCTAAAGGTTCGCGATCTCGATTTCAGGTAACTCAACTCTCGCGGCATCCTCAAACAAATTTACTGAAGAAAATAAAAATAATTTAGACTCATAAAAGACTCATGTCACAAAAATTTACAAACTTTAGGACGAGGCACACACAATCACGTAACCCAATTAAAACGAACCTACGCCTGATACCATAACGAATTTACTCCACCTCGACCGTATTTCCTCGAGTCGAGTCGCCAACAACTCGTGATATCCCGAGTCACCATACGTACGGTCGACATTAACGAAAACAATTCGCTTAACGACCAATAAAACCTCGACATAATTTGAATAAAAGTAAAATATTTTCGAAAACTCAAAACGTTGTAATACAGAGTTTAACCATCGTGGCATCGCCTAACTCACAACCAAAGTGTAAAATTTCATCACATACCAAGTCTCAAATATTCCACAAAATAGCTTCATACTCTTAACATCCAAACAAAATGTGAAAACCGAGTACATCAAAATAATAAACGATGACGCCGAGGATTCCAGCCCACTCGCCCCTCACCCAGGTAATCAACGACACCCACGAACCCCGGCTTTCACAAATGGCACCTCGCCAACTGGCGCGGGAAGCCGTAAGCTCGATAGCTAATGAAACGAATCACCCGGATGGTAACTTACCCACATCCGAACGAGGTACAATTTATAAAAAGTGATATGACGTAATGATAAAAAGTAGATATACATATATATATACAATAGAGAAATATATATCAATTATCCAAGGCATCAAGTAGCAAAAATAATCATCATCAACAACACACATTATAAAGGATTCACTCTTTTTCGTTAACTCACATGTCATACCCAAGGATCTCATACACATAATCAAACTAGTAAAACAAAGATAGCTCTCAAGAACACGACGCTCATACTACAACAATAATAAAACGAACTTTACAAAAATGAAACCACAACAACATCACATATAATATTTCATCCTTTCTCCCCGCAGCCACTCCTTCGAACACCCAACAAAAAAACATATCCTTTCCGGCAACTCTACCCTTCGAACACCCTTAGCCATCACGATATCCTTTTTTCCCTAAGAGCCACCCTTCAATTAATCCTACATCATCCCAAACATTCTCAATACAAAAAAACTTTACATTCACACATACAATACCAAACATACAACCATCACATAATACATAAATATACCTTTCAGATACGTCCATAAATGATAATTATACTCAACCGAATACACTAAAACATAAACATACCAAAGTGACCTACACTCAAACATAAATATACTCAAACGTAAGTACCACAAAAATAAATAATATCCCATAATGCATCCACCACAACCACCACATACAAGTCAACATTTCATTACCTCTTTCACAACTATACCCACCGATAGTTTATAACACATATACACACACAATCAATTACCACATATCTCACTCAAACATAAAAATTAGGTAACAAACGAAACATAAATCCCCACTCTCGCTTAAGACTACTCACGCCAAGCAATAAATCGATCTCGCAGACGCTTTTCCCGCTTCCGAGTCTCAATTAACTTAATATAATTAATTACTCCCAACAATTTCAATCCTTATACTAATTCAATTCCCCGACTTTCAACCCATTTTAAGTTACAAATTGACAACTTAATGACATTGCTAATTATGTTTTGAATAACAACACGATGACGACTTCACTCATTCGGACTAAATCCCAATCGGCCAATACCTATCCAATTTACTAACATTTCCAAACCACTCTGAATCAACCAAAGTTAACTTTCTTTCCAATTAATTGTCATTTCTAACAACCCTGGACCCCAAAGTCCGCTTACTACTCAAAATCTACTAAAATTAATTTTCAAATATATATTCTTCCAACAACTTATAATCCTCATAATTTCACCTCAAAACAATTACAATAACGTAGTCCAATAAATATATTTATACCTTATCAACCACATTTAGAAAGTCAACCCACACCGCTCTAAAGTCAACTCAACTATAACAACACTTTCTACCCTCCCAATATCGATCATCATCAACTCTCATATTATAATCTAAGCCTAAACAATAATTATAGTTCAATAATTGCCTCATAAAACCGAAGTCAACCCAAAATTTCAAAAGTCAACGGTCTCTAAAACGTCCGAAATTCCACATCAAACACGAATTTCAACTCAAGAATAACTAATTTAGAACTCCAAGAATCACTAGACGTTTGAGCAAATAAAATTCGAAACAAAAAGTCAACGAACAAGTCAACTCCTGGCCATCTCCCAAAATATTCAATGCAAGCATCGACTTTTATATTTGAAAGTAGAGGACGCATTTGTAGGGATGTCAAAAAATTCCGAGTCCAAAGCTGGCAGATGAGGAGAAAACAGAAGCAGTTGGGCGAACGAAAATTTCCAGAGACTCTCCTCTACCAGACGCGCAGGTGCTGTTAAAAAAGGAACGGGTTCGGGGCGTTTCGGGGCTTATTTGATGGTTACTTACGGGTTGGGCTCCACAAATTTCAATCCTGGCCGAAAACTACACATTTTAATTCGATCGTTACCTCTCGTTTTAACTTATCTCGACACTAACTCCCAAACGTTAACATTAACGTACATAAAAATATTACTGGTTTCAAATCTACGTGAATAATTTTAATAACGCCACATTTTAATTTATTAATTTAGAAAACGAGACTCTAGGAACGCGAATTTATGTTTCTGGAAATGGGTAATAAGTCGATGACAAGTGATTACCAAGTGTAATAACGACTCATAATGATTTAAGATGGCTAATATATATATGCATGCTACGGGTATTGGACGTAGGAAATTTGATGTCGATAAATCATAGTAAGACTGAAACGTATGATGTTAATAATGAACCCATGTATATCCACATGGGTGAAGTTGAAATAAGCGATAGTTTTAATGGTACGAATGGTAAATTTAACGTATACGGCGTGTACTTCTGTGGATAAGTATCGACGGGCATATTGATGTGTATATATATATGTAGTGCATTGAATACGCTTTTGGTAGATTTCTATTAGCGGATACGACCCATTTCATGTAAGTGGTGTTTTGAAAAAGTATTTATGTTCGAGCATAAAGAAATGTCAGATTTTTAAGTATGTATTATACACAGTTGTATTGAACCCCGGTATTTAATGTATTCGGATGTCAAGATAATCAAGAATAAAAATTTTGATTTTTAGTTCGTCTAAAAGTGGAATTCACTTCGTTACGAATGGAATTAATATAATCGGATAAACTTCGATTAATTACTTATGAGTGGATAATGGCGTATATCAGTGACATGAATATTTGAAGTAGAAATGCATCGCGGATTCGCTGATTTGGGCGATATCGGGTAATAATGATAAAACAGAGCTCGTGTCGCTGGCTGATAAGATATTATATTTGGTATCACAGATGGTGTGTCTTACAAAGACGGATTTAGTCGATACGGTCGATATGACAAAAACTCAAAGTATTAATATAAAAACAATTGTTAGACATGACTAGATTATATCTCTCGAAAGGCGGTATATCATGGAACGAATTACTGTGGACATTAACTATTAGAACAAGCTACTGTATCATGAACTTGATCAAAGCTTTTATAAGATGTCATAACATTCTGAATGTTATTATCAGGATGTGGAACGATAAGAAATTGTTCTTCGAAAATTTCGCGAGGACGAAATTTTATTAGCGGTGTATCAAATAACCCGCTATTTAAAAAATAAAATAAATTGCCGGCGTGGACCCGAGTCGACATCAATAATTTTCCGAATAGTATCGATATACCGAGACTAGTATTATGTGAGTAGTAGTTCGTGTCATGGTAGCCTTTACATTCGAATCTAAAGGCTTACTGAGATTTAAGAATTGAAGCTGAGAAATTAACCGAAACCAAACTAGACTTAAGCATATCATCCCCTAAATATCTTATCATCTACATCATTATCCAAAAAATTCTGCAAGCGGCACATCTCCCTTCTCCATCCCCCCCTTTTGTTTTTTCTTTGTTTACTTTTCCCTCAATCTGCACGCAGTTTTTGGAGATTTTTAGCATTTTGATTCTCTCAATCCTTCTCCGCCGCTCAGGTGCTAACGGTCGCACCTTTTGAGGTTTTACCACGTTTTCAACTCGCCGACTTTAGTTAACTTTTTTCTATTTTGGTTTAAATTGCAATAATAAGCTCTTAGATTCTTAAATTAGTTGTTTTAGAGTTAAATCGAAGATCATTGAAAGCATTTCATGGATTATGGAAGCGTTTGACTTTTGTTGACTTCGTTGACTTCGAGATCGAGGCTTTAATATGGTAGAGAATTACTATCATCTAAGGTGAATTATGTGGTTAAGTTATAATAATCGTATTTTTGGGTCAAATATGTCGATGTAAAATGAGTTGACTTCGTTGACGCTTGAGGAAAAATGTGGAATTTGTAAAAGTGTGTTTCGCTTGAAGTTTAATATAGTTGTTTTGGAGTATAGGTTGTGATTTTCTGCTTCTGCTATAAGCAGACATGCTTGGACGGATTTCGAGTAGTATTTCGACTTTGAAAATGTGCTGTCAAGTTAATAACGGAAGTAATTTAGGTCGAGGAAATCGATTGTCGGATCGATTAGGATTTGATTTAAAGTTGCTATCATGCACAGTGCTCATTTAATTTAATATCGTGAATAGAAGTTGGAAAATAGAATGTAGTTACGTTGAATTTTAGAAGTGTATATTAAAGTTGGAATAGGACGACATTAAAAAGTTAATTAATTGCTAAACGTATAACACTCGGTTAATAATAGATGTTAAGAGAGATTATTCTACGGAATTTGTTATAATGTATAATTTTATTTGAATAGAGTCGTAGCCCGACCTAACACGCCGGACTACCTAGAGTTATCATTATTGCTTTTGGGTCGGGCGTAAAGACAAGCCTCACGACGTGGAACCCTTCATATATATTATGGTTATATATTTTGTAATGCGGCTGGTGGACGTGACTATTTTGGATACGCAGACGAGTGATTATGATTTATATTATGAGATGGTTGCGATTATGGATCCATGTTAAGCGGTATAGTCAGATTGGCGATTTATATTACGGTATGGCCATGACGATTTATCCACGCGGCGAGATGTATTTGTGATTACGATTTATATTACGCAGATAGTTGTGATTAGCGATTCATGTTATGAGATCGCTGGGGTCATCAGGTTATACTAATGCGGTACGCGGTAATTGTGGTCAAGGCAAGGGATGCCACACACAAGGTGTAACTGTGTGTGTGTGTATTTTGATCGCTTTTGTTTGTCACCTCATGAAATGCGGTGACCCCGACGGCGAGTGCTCAGCTGCATGCATATCCTGGATTCTATATTGGGTGTGATACGCATATCGAGTAAGGTAGCCTCGCCTGAGGACGTGGCGCCGAGGCCTCATCCGATTATTTAGAGGCGGATTCCTCATTTGTTTGTTATTTATGAGCATGATTCCTCATTCGCTATCTCTCCAGGCGGCTGAGATAATTTTCCTTAAATGAAAGTATGCATTATTGATGGTTATAAGCTCACGCAGAGTAGTATTAGCTTTACACGATAAGAGTATTCTATGTGATTTCAGGATGTTATTCATCATAGTAGCCTTGTTTACGATACGCATATGTTATATATATAATTATGATTATATATGATTGATAAAATCAGTGGTATTTGTATTCACTCAAATTTTATACCGACTCCCTACCTCATGGGCGATGCTTTTATGCCTAGGTTTCTAGGGGTTGATCGCCGAGGCTGGCGGTGCCCGTGGTTGATAGTCATGGATTAAAGATTTGTACATGTGCCCATGTAAGATCCTCAACAAATTCTTTTCCCCTCTCATATGTTTTCTAAATTTCAAATTTATATATATCGAGGGGTCGCAATATGTCAGGATCAGGAGATTGCGGTGTATCAGATAGTTGTATTATCTGTGTCGATGTGGCTGTTTTGTCAGGATACGTCTGCGGATGTATCAAGTTAGATTACCACGATGGGACAAAAAGCCAGATTATTATTATTAAATGTCAAACGAGGTCTTTATGTTGTCATTCATCGATCTGACTGTGTACAGTCATTGATGACCTTAACCTCGCAAGGCCGACTGCGGTCGCTATATCATTACACGTAGCGCCGGGTTCAAACCCAACCCGAACCCCGGCGACAAGACTCGACTTCACCGTATCAACAAAGCTCCCCGCCCAAAGGGATCGCTACCAACATTGACAAATCGTCGATCTAAGCAAGATACAAAGTATGGATTCTCGTATGATTTTCGGGGTATCACCGTATATTCAATGGCCGAGGAGGACGCTGGGAGAAAAATGTTCTCTCGCCGCCGGAGTACGGCATATACCGCTGGAAAGTCATGCCTTTTGATCAAGAATGTAAGTGGCCACATATAAGAGGATGGTCAACAAGGTGTTCTCTACTCAGATCGGCCGGAACATGGAAATTTATGTGGATGACATGCTCATCAAGAAAATGGAGGCATCCACTCACGAAGCCAACCTCGTGGAAAGCTTTGAGACTCTTAAGTGATACAACCACAAATTAATCCGACAAGTCAAATAAGATCTTCGAGCGATCTCCGTAGAAATTCCTCGGCTACGATGTCTAAAGTGGGACCGAGCCTAACCCCGACAAGATACAAAGAATAGACAAAGCATGCAGTCCAAGCAGAGGCGGTAAAAATGGACTTAATATTACTCAATTAAATTTTAAAACACACTTAATTAAGAAAATAGTGTCTACTAATTAGATTAAATGAACATGAACATTCATAATGTTATACTAATTATTTAAAATGAACAACTCTTTATTTTTGAAACTATAAAATATCTCATTAAAGTATATTTTGATTTGCTACATCCAAACAATAAACAAGTTAATATATAAAAATGATTAAATCGTACATAATAAAGAACACTAAGAAAATATAATATACCTCAAATTAAAATTGAATTTGCTACAAAAAAAAGAGCCAAGTTAGTATATAACATTAGAATAAACAACTATGAAATCAATAGATTAAATTAGTGACTAAATTACACATAATAAATAAAGAAAAAGAAAATTACCTCAAGAAATTAAGAGGAAGAAAATCGCTTTGTTATGTTACATTTATAGGAGGAGATAAGAGATATTATCAAATTTTTGAATTTTGAATTTCCCGCTCTACGCCAACACTTCACAAACCCGCCTATAACAGAAAGAGCTTCCGCTTATTCGAAAATTTTGTGAAAATAATTCCAAAACGCTACATACACGCCATAGGATAAATTCAGATATTTTATGAAATACCTTAACGTCACAGAAATGTCATGCAAAAATTAAGATATTTATAAAAATAGTATAATGTCACAAAAATATCATATCTTTATATTAATAAATTAAATCATATAACGTCACACAATTACATCACAAACAAAAGGATTAGATTTGTCAAGTTATCGCACTTATAAATACAATAAGTAAAACTCACAATTGCAAACAAGATGGTTACTAAACCGTGGGCGCTTTTAGTGGTGGCGTCAAGCTACCCGGAAAAATATCGCTGACGCTTTTAGCTGTATGTCAAGTTTACCCGTAAAAATACTGCGACGTTTTAGTGGGTGATGCTTACCTGCAAAAATAACGCCACGTGCCTTGTAGATGTTTTCGAGGGAAACATTACACCACAATAATGTCATGTAGTATTTCTTTGCCGGAAATAATTACGCTACATAAATGCTGAGTGTCAAGCAAGACTTTGACCCGAAGTTTTATGGTCTTTTATATCATTCTCGACAAGTTGTAACGCCACAAACCGTACATTTTGCGGGCGGTTTTAATTATGTCACACGCATCCACCTCGCCTGCGCTCTGGCCATCCCCGGCGCTTGGTAGAGTCATTATAATCCGAAATACCCGATCACTAAACCGATTTTATTTACTCGCTTTAAAACTACTGCTTTCCTTCAAAATTGACATATAATATTTCCAAAATTATCACGCTTAAAAATTTCATAATCCATCAAAATGATATCTAACCAACTAACTCCATATATATACAACATATCCCAAATAAATAGTAATGCCAAGCAGCGCTACAAAAGCAGAAGTAAAGATCGTACTCAAAATACAAACGACAACCGCCGACAAAGTCAAAAATAAAGTACAACAATCAAAAACATTTGACAACACATCGTACCGACTGCGGAGATCCTCCGCCACCACGCCCTCACCTACCCACTTCCTGAACAAACTCTAATGTACCTCCCTCACCAACTAGCTCTATTCTGGCCAACCCCAAGCATTAAACGAACGCCGCCCAAAAAGGAAAAGGGGCAGTTCGGCCGGTTTTAGTGAAACTTAACACCTGGTGAAACTTTTAAACCATACGCCACTTATTGACAAGAAATTAACATGTGAGTCAACACGGGCATATATAGATAAGTTATGTAACTGGACTTACCTAGTCAGCCATATTTTATACTTCTTACAAAGAAAAAATTCTCATACATCACATGGCATAACATAGAATATGTGGTCTCAAATAATGAATACAACTCACCGAATAAAAAATCACCGAATAAAAATCACACTGTAAACCACATGAAATTGCTCACATGACTCAACAAAACTATACTCTAGTCATCAATCACTCATCAACTAGATACCATCCCATTCTAACTGGCCATCAATCACTATCAACTAGATACCATCCGGATTCTAATCCCTCGACGCACATAAGCTCAACCCGTCGATCTACAACGCTCTTAGAGCACCGAAGTATAAAGCTTGATAAAACGCCTTATACCACGTGATAAAGCCATAAACAAACGCCTTATACCGTGGGACACGTGAAAGTTCGATACACAACGCCTTTATACCGACGTGAAATGATACACAACGCTCTTATACCAATGATAAAAGTTTCGATATTAATAACGCCTATACCAAATAAGATGTAGAGTTGATACACCTCTTAAAGAGCCACCTGAACCCTTAGCTAACCAACCCAATTCTACTGGTCATAGGTCCTAATACTCAAGTCACCTCAAGTCATGCCATAACTCCAACCATCACCTCTCAATAACCATCACTCTACTCCCAAATAATATCCGAAAGCACACAAATTTAAAATATTCCTACATCGTAAGTCAAACACAATCACGATATGCCACAGAATACATAAAGGCTCACAAAGTGCCACGTAAATTAGAAATATAAGTCGAGTTCAAACTATTACTTACCTTAAGCAACTCAACGCCTTAATATAATCATATAATCATATCACGGCTCACACAAATGAATCATACATAATCATACAACAATTTCTATACGATATCATTCTCACATAATTGTACCACAATAACATGTTCACACAATTTAAAGCACGTGAAAGTAACACCCGAGATAAGTACCACCTCCTACTAGTAATCACAAAAGGTCTTCTACTTAAGAACGCGAGCAATCTTAACGCCGCCTCTTCCCCGCTGCGCTTAACAACATCCGTAGGAAAAGTATACTCAACTAATACCAAGAATTACGCTCTAAAGATAAACATTACCAACTCTAATCGGAATGATTTCTAAACGGTCTAACACGACGGGTAAACTATCAATTATTGTCCCATCTGGGACACAACCAAATCGATCCCCCGTATAAATTCCAGAGATCTTATTACTTTATCATTACAAATCAATCCTATAAGTCATTCTCAGTTTAATCAGCAGTCCCTAATTAACAACCTATAATCCTGTACACATCGTACTTCAAACTCAACTTGGAATTAACACTTTTTCAACCTAACTCCCTTTAAATCAATTTTAAATAACCAATTTAACATCACAACAACTACAATAAGGTCCCAATTAAACTCCCTACACATTTAAAGTCTTATAAAAATATCACCCCAAAAAAGTCAATCAAAACTTAGAAAAGTCAACCTCATCATAACATCCTCAAACTACCTCTAAATCATGAATTCATCACTTATATACATCACGTAACCCGGTATAACCAAATTTAAAATTCATCATAAAATTGAATTATGGAAAAACAAATTCAGTCAATTCATGTCGTCCTGCTAAATATCTCAAAGACTTGAACTTTCATACTCCTTTAACTTGAAGCAGGGCAGATTTGGCACCCATACTCTTACAACGATTCAGCTGAGCGACAATCGGTTATAGAAACGCAAGTTAAAAAATTTCATGGGGAGTACAACTCTCGCCCAAACGGCTATGGCGAGATTTAGATTTCGCTAAGTGATGATGCTATTTGATAGCATTGAAGGGGATATTTAAAAATCAAGTCTCGCTCTTGGCTTAAGCACTTTCTCCGCTTATCGCATTTTAAATCTCAATCTTAACCCAATTCCAAAGATAAAATTTTCCATGTAAAGAAAAACTACTAAATTATAAACGTAATTCTGGGCTTAAAAAATTTTACTTAAATAATATTATCATCGAAATTATTAATACTCATTCTCGGTCCCACCACCTACCGAAAAATTTAATTTTTTTTTTTTTTCAGAATCTAAGTTATTACATCACAACGCCGCTTTTTCTAAAAGAGCGTTGGTTAACCTTTTACATATATATATATATATATATTTAGATGTCATATTATTCACTTCACTATTCAAAAAATAATAGGGAGAATATAAATTTAGGGGGTAACGAAGGCGTGTTGAATAATTTGACTGAGACTCGCGAATTTATTTTTAGAGAATCAAAAGCACCAATTTTTTATTTTACCGATTTCAAATTTCTATTTTAACTTTTAGGAGATCACATGTATATGCTCTTAGGGGTTCAATCGTTTCATATGGAGTATAAGACATCCTTATGTAGCTATTTTCTGAAGAATCCTTCTAGAAATTAGTATTTTATTTTCTATTTGAAAATTGTTACGTGTATGTCAGTATTTGATTTATGAAATAAATGGAATTAATTGTGTTTTGATTTCAAATAGTAGAACCAACAAAGCTAGTTTAGTCTCCAATAATTACATTACTATTATTGCATCTTTAGTTCGGGGAAAAGTTGGGACAATCATATGCATCGGCCCCCTACCCACGAATTGGTAAACTCGGGCGGAAAAATATGAAATGAAAACCCTTACGAAGTCATAATTTGATAAACTTTGAGGAGAAGATAACAATTTTCGTATTTAATGCATGGATGTCGCTTTTAAACATATTTTTCACGCTTTTTCCATCCGGGTTTAACAATTTCATTAGTCGTGGAACATATCAACAGCGTATCACTTTCTAACTAATCGCAACAACAGAAATATCTACGAGTAACTATAACTGCATCCACCATATGGGATCATTTCGGCAACTAGCTCCACCTTAATGCTCAATCCTATGCCCAAATCATGCTGTTGAATTTGTCGATCAGCTCTTAAGGTATCATTCAATGATTTTAGAGCTACGTGACTTAGTAATTATCTTGCTATAATTTATTGTGGATGCACAAATTCGAGATGGACTAGAACCGACCATAATCGAGATTTTTGGAATCCAACCGATTTGTAGGGTTCGGTATTCTGTAGAACGGAACTGGCTATGCTTAATATCAAATAATCAAACCGAAACCACGACTGTGGGCTTCAAAAAAAGTTCACAAAGGATAATTGTCTACTGATTCTTTTTCTCGCATGATTTCATGGGTCACCGATCACCCAAGTAAAAGATTATTACTATAATACTGGCCCAACAAGAATCTAAAATTAATCAAGAAATGAAACGGTAAACAAATCAAAGTGGGTATTTTCAGGAATGCTTCAATTTTTCATTTCATATTCCTTTAAAGATTTTACAAAGACGTGAATACACCTTTTAAGGGGAACAATTTAAACTTAGTTTTATTTATTATTATTATTCTTTAATAAAAATATAGAAATCTTTCGAAAGAAATAATATATAAGGAATATGTAGCTTATGTAAAAAAATTATATCAGAGTAAATGAATGCAGTAATAAATTCATGTAATTAATTTTAAAGTTAGCCTACCTAACTTACAATTTTTCTGACATCTAAATTTTATTTTAATTTCGAAATTGAAACGACAGTGCGTAAAGTTGGCCTAAATGTAAACCAAACCGAAAACCGACGTATCTAATCGAGAATGTGAATCAATTGTGCTCGGCATTCGATAGAATCAGCCAAAATAAATCTTGGCCCACTTTAATTCAAAATCGCACGAACGATCCGCATAATACTCTTATATATTAACTTATGTGATATGTGTATATATTTGACTTTTTAGCTAAATGTCAAATTCCAATAGTTGGAGCTTGTTAACCATCTTACTTGCATTATTATACTACTACAATTATTTCATTCAGTAAATCATCGTTTCAAATCAAGTAAACATGTCGTAAGATCTTGGCTTATTTTCATATAACTCCCTGAATTATTGTTAACATTTCATATCACCCCTAAATTTTTATATCTTTCAAATTTGCCCCAAACTAACTCTCATTTCATATTACCTTGCATTTAACTAATACTCATTTCGGGGATCGCTTCTCCGACCTCAAATTTCAATACAATTAAAATAAGAACACAAAGAAATTTACTTTAGAGTAATATTAACAATCAGATATCGGGCAAATTTCAATAATTTAAGCTGATAGGCTCATTTTTAATAAACTTAAGTTATGTTTCCCTAACCCCCTTCCCATCACATCCCCACCCACCTCAACCATCGCACCACTTATTTGATACACCTAAAGTATAAGCGATTTTCATTTTCTAAAAATATTTTTTGATACTTTAAGCTTTTTATTTTCAAAATTTGCCCCCAAATATCTACTATTAATATTATTCAAATTTCCAGTTCTTGTATTGCCCTATATTTTTAATTGTCAAATGACGCCGGCGACAATCAAATGCATTGCGTTACCAAGCGGCCATCTAAACGATAGCTAACAGCACTAATGGTAAAAAGTTCAGGAGGTAATTTCCCAGCCTTGGAGAATATTCAGGGGGCTAAGTATGAAAATGAGCCAAGATTTTTTTAAGCAACTGTTAGCCGGCTCTGAATAGTTCACTGTATAAACCAAACAAGCTAGAGACCAATAATTCAAGAAAACAAACATCATTCCAATGGGAATCATTGGATATTTTGAATATTTCTTGATAGTATTTTTTATAATCTCTCTTTATTACTTGAGAACTAGAAGGTTTTATGGAAGTTCAATACCAACAAATTGGCCATTGTTTGGTATGTTGCCATCAATTATTCAAAATGCTTACAGAGTCCATGAGTTTACTACAGAAGTCCTCCAAGAAACTGGAGGGACATTTCTAGTAAAAGGACCTTGGTTATCAAATTCAGACATCTTGGTCACAAGCGATCCTGCCAATATCCACCATATCTTCAGCAGAAACTTCTCGAACTACCCAAAAGGTCCCGAATTCAGGGAAATATTTGAACTGTTAGGAGATGGGATTTTCAATGCTGATTACAAGTTATGGGAAATGCAAAGAAAGACCACCATGGCACTCATGAATCATGCAAATTTTCATCGTTTATTGGAGGGAACAACATGGGGGAAGATTGACAAAGGGCTGCTTCAAGTTCTTGGAAAATTCTGTAATTCAGAAACTGAATTTGATCTGCAGGATATTTTTCATAGGTACACTTTTGATAGTATTTCATTGTTGTTACTAGATTATGATCCTGGTTGTCTTTCTGTTGATTTGCCTTCTATTCCTTGGAGTAAAGCATTCAATGATGCTATGGATGCTTTTATGCATAGACACGTTTTGCCAGAAAAAGTCTGGAAGTTGCAGAAATGGCTTGGGATTGGAAAAGAGAGGCAGTTGATGAAAGCTTGGAATTATTTTGATCAATTTCTTTATCCTATTATTTCATTGAAGCAAGAAGAGTTAAAGAGAAGTACTCTGAAAGGTGATTCGGAGGAATTTGGTTTCCTAACCGCTTTCTTGAAATTGTATGAAGGAAAAGGTAAATTTGAAGCCTCTGGTGATCTGAACAAGTTCATGAAGGATACTTTCTTGAACTTGATCTTTGCTGGAAGAGACACCACTGGTGCAGCTCTCACATGGCTTTTCTGGCTCATTTCTAAGAACCCTGAAGCAGAATACAACATTTTGAAGGAAATCAAGGAGAAACTTCTTGTTAAAGATGAAAAGAAGTGGCGGCTCTTTAGTGCTCAAGAATCGCACCAACTCGTGTATCTTCATGGGGCTTTGTGCGAATCTCTTCGGCTTTTTCCACCTATTTCTTTCGAACACAAAGCTCCAGAAAAGGCTGATCTGTTGCCGAGCGGTCATCGTTTAAAACCCTATACAAGAGTCATGATTTCTTTCTACTGTATGGGAAGAATGGAGTCAATTTGGGGAAAAGATTGCTTAGATTTCAAGCCTGAAAGGTGGATTTCTGAGCGCGGCGCATCTAAACATGAACCATCTTTTAAGTTCCCAGCCTTTAATGTTGGACCTAGGACTTGTATTGGAAAGGAAATGGCATTCATTCAGATGAAGATGGTTGCAGCTTCAGTTCTTTATCATTACCATGTTGAGGTTGTTAAAGATCATCCTGTCTTTCCTAATCCTGCTGTCCTACTCCAAATGAAAGATGGTTTGATGGTCAGACTCATCAGGAGAATCTAAAGTTATGGCAATTTAATAATCAACAAGAACAAGCCCAATGTCTCCCGCGGTAAGGGAGTCGAATAAAAGATTGGACAATCTTAATAAAAGATTAGCATGTCTTTCCTAGTCCTGTTGTCATACTCCAAGGGAGTTTTATGTATTATGCCTCTCCAGTTTCAATAATGTTCTGTTGTAGTTGCAATCCTGGATTGAATTATTGAAACAATGAACACCAAATTAATACTTTCTTCATTTCAATTTAATTTGAATGTTTATATTTAACAAATGATCAACCTATTTTTCAATCAATAACTCATATGGAGACAAATATTTTATATTTTATGATACTTGGATATAGTAAAATAAATTAAAATGGCTTATCCATTGTGAAGTAGGGTAAATTGCACCCAATCCCCCTATCTTATTTAAAAGTTGCACTATGTTATTTAAAAATTGCACTCTATCCCCTTGTAGAATTTAGTTAGCACCCTAACCTCCTGAATTATTTTAAATATTGCACATCATCTCCAAATATTCAAATCTCCATCAAAATTGATGGCAAGTGTAGTACACTCTCTATTTGTGTGACTTGAGGTTGCAAAATAGTTATTCCCTTCAAAATGTCTAATGGTATCAACCATTTTACCCTCATTGATATTTACTCTCATTACTTTAACATTTTTATAATCTTTTTTCTTTTTTACAACATCCTCCCTTCAATTCCATTTAAATGATGTTTTTGTTTTTTATTGACAAGCTTTGACTATCAATTAATTTTTATTTTTTATTTTAATAAATATAAAATTGATATTATTTGATTCATTTAAGAAATATTTTAATATTATTATTTTATCTTATTTTCATAATATTCATGATCAAAGTGTGACAGGTAAAAAATAAAAACATCAATTATATGGAGTTGAGGATAGTATATAATAAATAGTTGTCACCACCGAAGTCTTAATCTAAAATGTTTAGCTTTCATACAATTGCAAGAAAGTAGTATTATGAAAAATTACAAGTAAAAAATATTATGAAAATAATTTAAAATATATAAAATGATACCAATATACTCTTTTAGAATAAGAAATAACAATGCATTGATGGTCAAGAGTAATATTATATTTTTATTTTTAATTTAATTATGCTAATGGAAGTAAATAATGGAGAAAATGTGCAACATTTAAAATAATACAAATGGTAGTCTGCTAATTAGATTATATAAGGGGATAAGATGCAACTTTTAAACATTACATGGTGGTGGGGTGCCAATTAACATATGTTGTTTGCACTTCACTCATAGGTCAATTCATAAACATCCTCCATGTTATAACATACTATGTAGTATCCCCTACCTCCCTTAGGTGGGAGTCTCTTCGTAGGCATTGAGACATGTTGATGTATTGATACGTTTAATATAGTATTTAGGGTTAACGACATGTTAGATCTTACATGTTTTAGACCGTTCACCATTCGATCACACATGTTTCTTTTTTATTTTTTTATCACACATGTTTGAAAAGTACAACAACAAAATCCGACAACGCTCCTACCAAATTGGAGATATGGTGTTGGTGGTAATAAGACCTATCAAAGTGCACAAGAAACTAGCAAAATTGGCACATGGCTTCTAGCCTAGTGACATCTATTCCAGGCTTCCAACCAAGAGGTCCTATGTTTGAGTCTCAGTGGAGACATATTTCTCTTACTTGTAATAGTTTGTAATTGTTCTCTAACTATATATTAGTTAGCATTATTTTCTAGTTGTAATAGTTAGGAAAAAGTCTCAGATTTGTAATACTCTTATAAGTTGTAATACTCTGGTATTTGAAATAACATAATCGCTAAGTATCAACAAAAAAACAGCAAAATTTGTGCAAAAATGGGATGGTTCGTATGTTGTAGAAGAAGTATATAACAACGGCTCATATATGAGCGGTGATCAAGATGGAGTTTGGGTAGCACCCACAACTGGTCTTTACCTCAAAAGATAAAGTATTATCCAGAACGTTCTTCTGGGTATGAGTATAAACTATCCAAATCCTCCTAAATATGAGGATTAACTATCTACATACTCATCGATAAGATTATAAACTATCTACTTCATTCCTCAAATGAATGGAGTATACGATGTGTCAACGAGTCCCCATACGACCAGATAGTAAAAAGATCGAAGGAAGGATCGTAGCCCCTTTATTCAACAAGTCAAAGTCTAGGCGAGTACGAAATTCTTACCATGGAAATCCCGAAGAGCGAGGCATGTACAAAATTCTCACCTCGACATCTCCAAGTATAACTTCCTGAGAACGAGGTTAAACTATTATGGACTATTAGATACGAGCATAAAATGTGTACCCCATACTCTCGGATATATATGAGTATAAATTATCCACAGATCAACTACATTTTGACATGGTCTTATTAAGACAACTTATTTGGTACGTATGCATCTTAGATAAACCTAAGTTCAGTCATAACCAAAACGACCTCCTAATTTGTCCCCGAGATAGAGGTAAATTCCCTTGAAGGAGTGTTTTTGATGAGTACTTTTTAGAGGCTTCCCGAATTAGTGCGTCTGATATGCTAACTCGATCTTAGCGTTGGATAAATCGCTTTTTTGATCGATGGTCAAGATTGAAGCTTAATTATTTTGTAGAATTGGTGATTTTTTGTCATCTTCAGAAAAAAGTCTCCCGCACTCATTAATTGTTCACACGTCCCATAATTATAGCATGCACAATATATTTTCCGAATTTGTTACCTAATTTTACTCTAATTTAGGTTTTAACCTTTTGATTTTATTGCTTTTATTTTTCTTCCTTTTAGGATATAGTTTTATGTTTAGATGATTTATAATTCAATTTTTAAAACATTCAATATAATTTTTACTCTAGTTATTAAATGCATCCATTGGATCCCAGCTTCGAATTCAAATATATATGGAGAAACTTCTTCTTCAAATTCGAAAAAATGTATTAATAGTTCTATTATTTATATATATCTTTAATCATATATGGTGTAGTAACAATATATTTGTATTATTTCTATCCTAGGGATAATAATATAGAACATATGAATTTTTTAGGTATTCATGGCAGTGATTAAATACTGTAAAATCAACTTTTATAGTATTCAAATGGTATTAATTTTATGTAGAGTAATTCCATTTAACCGATTTCATATGGTATTTTTGATTATTTTTCATTTAAAAAAAGTCTCCCATGGCGTTAATTGTTCACACGCCCACAGCCAATTATAGCATGCGCAATATATTTTCGGATTTTTTGTAATTTTACTCGATTCGATTTTTAGCTTTTTGATTTTTATTGATTTTATTTTCTTTCCTTTTAGGTTAGCGTTTTTTATTTACATGATTAAGTAATTCAATTTTTAAAACATTCAATATAACACTCTAATTATTCATCACATCATTTAGGTCAGCTTCAATTCAAATATATATGGAGAGACTTCTTCTTCAAATTCAAAAAACTGTATTAATGGTTCTATTATTTATATCCATGAAAATGTAATACCAACGCATACTAATTTGTGGTATTTCAGTTGACAGAATGGATAAAACGATATGAGGAACATCTGTATCTAATATTAATAACATGTTGAATTAACATCTAATATTAATAGCATGTTGAATTAATATATAACATTATAATGTGTCATTAATATCTAATATTAATAGCATGTCTAATTAATATCTTATATTAAAATAACTAGTATTTTCTAAAAATACTATTTTACACTTATGATGATTAATTCCTAAATTATGTTATAATTTGAAACTCTAATTATCTAATAATCATAGGTCTCAAAATTAATTAAATAAAATTTAAAATATTATAATTAAAACCTAATCATAATTAATTTATTAAATCCATTAGTTTCAATAAATAATTGAATTTAATATAATTTTATTAGAACTAATTTTAATGTGGTTAAAATAAATTGATTAAAATAATTTTCAATAAAAATTAAATTAATACAATTTAATTGATTTCTAATAAATCAATTAGAAAAATTAAGTGAATAATTGAGTTTTGGATCGAATCATGGCCGATTGGTCACGTGCTTTAATTTGATTGAACGATCAATTGAATCACCAGCTTGGTAACTTTGTCGAGAAGCTTGAACCGATCCCAGTAGCCCAATAGCGAAATGGCCCGGTAGGGCCAAGCGATCCATCGGCCCGAACCTTGATGGCCCAGCGTATGAGGCGGTTGGAAAAGTACCCACGAGGCGTTTGGATCGGACTTCCAGCATTTTCGGACGCCCGCGAAACCGCAGCGAAACCGTAAATCTGCAGCGCCGTCATCGGCGTGCATTGCCGCGTGTCGATCGGGGCGGAGTCGGCTCGTGGAGTGGTCGGCTCGGGTAACCGAGTCGGCGAGTTGGCCCGACCCGATCCAACTTTCGGTTGGCTTACGACATTTGATAATAAATGCGACATCGGCTAAGTGACATTAAGCGACCCAGCGTCTACCATTTCATAGATACGATTAGAACAATCGTGCTTTTTACTGTTCCAATTAATAAACTTATGCTTAAAAATTAATTCGAAAAATTCTCAAAATCGAGAAATATTATTTTAGAATTTTTCCACGTTAATAAATTTTAAAATAATTAACAATTAATTATAATTAATTTAGCTAATTAACATAACTTCTTACAGAGGAACTAAAACACCGTTAAACACTAATTAAACATGCAAATCGGTTCATAATTCGGCAAAAATATTTTCAAGCGGCATGAAGCAGAGGACCCCGTCCCATCATTTCTTTTGATGCTTATACCAGAACAAAGTGCCAGGGGATGTACTCCTTGGACCAGTCGGGAAGATATTGATCATGAGTGATTCAGCTTGTCCCCAGAGAACATTCTACTACTCACAATGCGGGCGTCGAGGATTAGGGAGAAATGGGCTCCCAGACTCCCCTGATCCCCGATTCCTCTCGCCTCCCGGCGTGCCTCGGACTACCACGGGCCCCACTTAACTTCCCTTTTTGACAGGCGAGGAACAATCCGCTTCTAGGAAGAGGGGAGAAGTCTCATGCCGAGCCCTTGGCGAGCACGTTCCCGGAAGGGAAGCGGAGAAGGCCACCGTTGTATAAGTTAAGGCCTGCTTTGTTCCTCTTGGTAAGGTACATCACCGATTTTAATCTTGCCTCTTCCCTACTGAGAATCCACTGTCCCACTGCTCCCATTTTCCCATGGCCTTTCTTTCTTTGAGGAAACCTTTGTAAACATGAACCATGAAGAGCTGATATCCTCCCTCTCTTCCCTAGGAAGCAAGGTAATACTTTCTCCGACACCTCTTTTCTGGCCGTTCTTCCTTGATTTAGCCGGACTCACACATTCTTCTTTCTTCACCACCGCTAAAAGGCGCTCTTGGCGAGGCTATAGCGGTCTTCTATCTTCATATGAAGGCGGCTCCTCCTCCCGTATTCCTCAACTGGAGATGGAACCGAGGACACGAGAAAAACCTGAGCCTAGGAGGAGGGATTCGCTGGCGCCGCCTAAAAAATCTGACAGGGGACTATGACTCATACAAAGAGGAATGCGCCGATGGTGATATAAATAAAGGCCGAACGCCTTGATGGTTGTGAGATACAAGGTGTAGAAGAGCGTCTTGATGGTGAGAGCTAGAGCGCCTCGAGAATACGTCGAGGGGACTATGACTCGCCCAAAGTAGAGGCACTTGAGAAGAAAGGGAAACCATTTAGCCGAGAGATGAGGCGCTACAGACCCAGCAGTCGCCTTCTAGACCGGTGGAGGAGAGACGGGCGCCAAGTAAGAACTGGAGACCAACCTAGAGGATCTTTGGCGAGGGCCTTAGGGGGCTTGTTGCGGGGTTCGAATGTTGATCGAGAACTCCTTGCTCCAATCCTTGACAGGGCTGGCGGGGACCGTCAAGTTATCGAGAGCGAGATGGAGGATGCCGACCTTGAAGTTCCTTAACCATGCAGGACTGCGGTAGGGATGATGTCCCCTCGGGGACCCGTTTGTACACTTGATCTTTGCCACGACCTTCTATTGATTTTAAATAATAACACTTTCTCTTACTGCAGTCCTTTGTTAATATATTTGCATGACTTGTGTTTCAGTTTGTTCTTTTTGATGCATTTTTTAGTTCTATTTTGCATTTTTGGTATTTACTCCTCCGTCTATGCGGGCTCACTTCACGACCTTCTAGTCGGAGGATGATACCGACCTCTTATAGCTAGGGGTTCTACCTGAGAGTTTTGTATTATTCTTTATGTCTTTCGAGTCACTTCCCACAGTGTTTTATATCCATTGGGAAATTTGAATCCTACGAGGGGGTGGATTGTATATGGGACATCTCCACTACATCCAAGACCTAATACTTGTTCAATACAAGGGTATTCGGTCCTTTGATCCGATTAGACCCGATATTATATACTCAACATTAAGATAGATTTATCCAATTCGCTTTGGGGTCCGCTCTTGCTGACCTATCTTGAGTGATTTTTCTCGTCGGTATAGAACTACGAGGGCATAAACCAGGTTTTAATCAATCAAGTTAATATTTTACGAAATAATAAGAGAGGGCTTACACATAGTATTTCCTTCAATCACCAAGCATTCCATGACCTTGGCACTTTGGCGCCTCACAAGGGTCTCCGACTCATTTTGTCACTTCAGTGCCATTTATCCTCTAAAGGCGATATGTCCTCCCGAGAAGACTGCTTAGCGCCGGGTTTCCGGCGAAGCGGATGCTTGCCTTTCTTTGAGGATCGGATCTCCCGTCAAAATTATACGGACGGACCTTCTTGTTGTAGTAACCCGACTACGGCAATTCTTTTCTCTTTCAATAGGTCCAAGGATTCGATCATGAAGCCTACTCGTTAGCTAGTTAAATCGTAATATGTCGCGGCGATGTCCGTAGATCAAACTATAACTGTGAGACATCGGACCCGTGAACCCGGTGAAGAGGTTTTCAGTATTGGAATCGGGGTTGGCGGAATGACCATAACAACGTATCGGGAAGCTCTGATCCCAACTACCACCACTCTTATTTGAAAGGCGGGCTTCTTTGCGCTTTGAAGATTACCGGGTTCTTGGCTTCGACATCCCGTGGCTTGTGGATATGACACTAAAAGGCTATCATGTGATGCATATCCAGTTCAGCACGGATACTGTCTTTTCGGTATCAAAAGCTGGGTCCCATTGTTTTGTAACCAACACTCGGGGAACCCCAAGGCCTTATGGAGGTTTCTTTTAGGGCTTGGTATTCACCGCACGATCCTCTGCAGGAGTGCTTGAAACCCCCGACCCGTTTAGTGAAGTAATCTGACCACTGTTCTTCAGTTCATCGTAATATGTCGCTTTCGAGGCGATGTCCGCATGAATCTCCAGCTATAACAAGACATCGGACCCGTAGACCAGGCTGAAGAGGTTTTCGATATTGGAATCGAGGGGTTGTCGGAATGGCCATGCTTTGCTTGTCGAACCTCGATCCCAATACCGCTCTTGTTGCGGCCGTTTAACGGCTTTGAAGATTACCCGGTTAGCACCACTTCCGAGCTTGTCCATTAGCTTGTGGATACCTGACACTAAGGCTATCATAGCGATCTATATCCAGTTCCACACACGGATACTCAATCTTTTCGGCTGTAAAAGCGGGTCCCATTGTGTAACCAACACTCGAGACCCCAGGCCTTGTAAAGGTTTCTTTTTAGGAAGCGTATTCACCTTTGATCCTCTTTTGGGGAGTGGCTTGACTTGACCCATTTAGTGAAGTAGTACACCCAACCACAATGGAATAACTCTCTTGAATACGGCCGTCTTTAGAAGATCCCCAGCGATGTCGGCTCCCTATTGGTATAATGGAATTGAATGAGCTTATCTGGCACCATTTCATGAGGAGGCGATGAGGGATGATGGCATGAGCACAGCATGAATCGTAGCTCCTTATGTGTCCTAAACTAAAGTAGCTAATGTGGCGAATACTCGAACATAGAATCTTCTACGTTAGGGCTGCGTGTTGATATGACTACCGCAAATGCCTCCGTGCGGCTTCCTTGAGAGCCATCGATCCCTACTTGTCGACAAATACAGGCAGCGGACCCCGGAATGATCTACTATTCTGATATCCCATCCAATGAGGTGTACCTTAGGCTCTATGTTTGGATCTTATTAGCAACCCACACGAGGATGCAGGACAAGGTCCGTCTCGAGAATCTAGGATCGCTTGATAATATGGCTCCCGAGGGGACCCCTACCGCTCTCGGTGCATTGGCCATTGCGTGCTTTCCTGCGGGAAGGCCTTACTGCTTGCCCGTTTCCACTATCACGGCACCGGAGAGTGCCTCGTTCCACTGCCATAGTAAGTTGGAATAATTTGTCTACCTCTTGGTTCCTTTCTGCGGGCACATGCTCCATATAAAGAAGATCTAAAAGTTTGGTGAGTTTTTGGACCGCCACCGAGGTGCCCATGGTGATTCTGGACCATACTTGGGGGGACCACCAAGAATTTGAAATCGCAGCAAAAATGGCCAACCAAGAGCTTAAAATCCCCATCTGATATGGATATTTTCTACTAATCATTTGCTAATATTAATCCATTGACTTAAGTTCTTCATACTCAACCTCGTTGTTTGTTTCCTTAAAAGCGAAACCCTTGAGCATCTTCGATCTTGTTGCCCTCGGGGACTTGGCGGCCAATATCCACACTTTGAGCCGCTAGGATTACTCGCATCTATGTATAACAACGGACAGCTACTCCTTGAGGCCTCTATCGGGTTGACCAACAAATTGCCTCACCGACCAGCACTCGTGGGTGCATTGATTGCGACCCGCGAAAGAAATACTTGCGTTGTGGAGCACATGCTTGCCGGTAATGTTCTATTGAATTTCATATCATTTGATAATTCATCCGAACTTGCTTGTGTTCTCAAAATCTGCCGGTTGATCCGTGATCACCTGACTTGGTGTGTTCGATAAGGTTTAGCTTACGGACAGCCACTATAAAAGCAATCACCGGCTTCTCCGTCAGGGAGTACGTGTCAGCCTCTGTGACTCGGGCGGCATGAGTATCACGTGCCTCAAGCCTTTTCCTATTCTATTATGATCACCTTTACTCGGGGCATGCTCACGCCACCAAATATAGGCAGAATGGCCCCATTACCGGCACTGCCAAAAATAATGGGGTTTGGATATAGGCTTTGAGCTCACGGAAGGGCCTCACGATCCTTGGTCCATTAAAACAATTTTACACTTCTCACGATGGCTTTGAAGAAGAAGGGAGGCACCGGTGTCGGCTTGTAGAAATGGCAGGCCGTGTGTCGGGCGTCAGTCGGTTAGTCGTTGAGCCTCCTTTAGAGTTTTAGGACTCTGCTTTGAACCGCATTTATCTTGTCCGAATTAGGCTCGATCCTGTTGGTGATCATATATCTAGGAAGCATGGGATGTTCACGTCAAACACGCACTTATCGGGTTGACCGGAGTTGTATTTCCTTAGGTTCTTGAAGCTTTCCCGGAGGATTTTCCTCGTGATCTTGGAAGCACCATTTCACGTATGAGCTTGTCATCCACGTAAATCTTCGTATTCGGGCGATGCGGGTAGAACACCTTTTTTGACCATCCGTTGTACGTGGCTCCCAAATTCTTCAAGCGGAGGCCACTTGACCTTCTTGATACATGACATACTCGAGTTATGAATGTAGTTTTACACATCCTCCTCGATCATGAAGATTTTTTGATATCCTCGAGCGGCATGGAATAAATCCACCACGCCCCATAACGAGACACTTTGGAATCGGTAACCGATCGATGTTGGTGAGTGGGTAATATCCTTGGGACAAGCTTTTATTGATGTTGGTGAAATCTGCGCAACCTCAGCGTTCCATTTGTTTTGGGACCAAGAGACATTGGCCAACCAAGTTGGAAATACTTGACTCCCGGATGGCGCCCCCAATGGCAACTTATTTACCTCGACCCGAATAGCACTCGCTTTGTCCTCACGAGAATGTCCGTTTCTTGGTTGATGGGTTTATAATGGGGTCCATATACGGTGATTCACCACTCAGCGCCCCGGATCATACTGGCATGTCTTAAGGTTCCCATGTAAATATATCACAGTACTCGAAGAACCGAATGAGCATGCTTTCCTCGTTCTGCCCCGGGTTGTACTATTTTGAATGCTTTAGGCTGGGTCAACTTTTGATCGAGGATTGCAGCTCGACCATCACCGTCAAACTTCCGCTTATGGGGCTCTCCTCGGCACTGCGGGAATAGCATTCTATCGAGGGCCTCACCGACTCTCGGGACGGGGTCCGGCATCTACTCTGCGCCTTGATGCGCTTTGTGGAAACCGGGTAACACCCTGCAAAGCCTTGCCCCAATTGCCTTGGATCTCAGGTCCGTATCGTGTTGGGGCTTCATCTTCAAGTGAATAAAGGAAACCCACGGCCTCGAGGTGGAGCCGGTGCTAGTGTAACGACCCGCCCGAGGTCGTGCGCTCCACGAGGTTAGATAGGTCAGTGCGGACACGAGTCACCCGATGTCGATGGATGACTCGAATTTAAAAGACACTGTCTTGAAGCTTGACTTAATAAACGATACAACGGACAAAAACAATTTTTAAGAAAAAGAATCCATCATGGTATTCACAACCACGAGAGAAGAGCAACCAGCATCCTGACATATCTCCCGAGTACAAAATCGACATACAATAGCGAAATCCCAAAACATGACTATATAGACAACCGAACTACAACCCAAACAAATAATGAGGCTGAGCATCAGCCTGCCGCCGCCCTCACTGGCTCTAAAGCACAATCACCCGAACTAGCCGGAGGCGGAACAACACCACTGTCGGCCTAAGCAGTAAGAAATTGCCGTCCGTGGCGAATAGGGTGTAGGCTAGAAGCTTAGTGAATATATATCTCGAGAATGAAATCAACCTCAATCACTTGTAATAGTGTACCAAAGTAGATGATATCGCATACGATAGATAAGTAGTACATAATATTATTCAACTTATGATCTTAATATAAAGTCATTGGCAATTTCATTATCATTTCGTATATTCATAAATTCGTCACTAGCATAACATTCCAAAATAATGACAATCAACAATAACATTCGTACATTTCAAGAAAGACTACAATATCTTGCCAACAATCACTCGAAACTTTACTCTGTCAGTGACAATGGCGACATCGCAGCTTCGACAACTAATCAACTCGGCCCGACACAATTAACTCAACAAGCAACCAGCCCGGCAACTCCTTGCTTTATCAACTCAACTGACTCAGCAACTTTCTACATCAGCTCGACAACTTTTATCAGCACCCGGCAACTCAACGGCTCATTATAAGTCCGGTTTCACCGCTAATGTATAATCAGCCTATTTTGCAAGGAGAAACTTATGCCCGTGGAGCACATAGGCATGGCCGGATAAATGGCAGTGCAGAAGCAAAAACCGCACTTATACCGAGGTATAAGGCAAATCTGGGATAATACAACTCAACAAACACCATTGACTTCATTATGACTCTCACTGTCGACTCCAGCGTTACCTCAAAACACTATCATTTCGTGAGACCACCAGACCTGACCCAATAACTCAACCATAATGCATATTCAACATATAATTTAACCTGAAAATCACATACATACACGTACACATATCCGTAATCAAAGTAGTACCGGATCTCAAATTCAATCTTAGAATCTTTTGTGGCGCTTCAGTAGTCAAATAAATCATCCCTCGACAGCTGGTCCTTTATTCAAGCGCACGTATTCGTCACCGCGGCCTCGGCGTACCATCTTTCTTTTTCAGCGCGGATGCAGTGCGCTTGGCGGAGAAAACACCGATACGACAAACCCCACTTGCTCGAAGTAGTTGCAGTGAGTCTTGAAGAGAAGGAAAAGCTCTACCGACTACGCTGGAGCCATTCTATCTCTGGCCCTTGATAAAATCGAGTGCGGTACCGGAACTACCTCAATCGCGAAACTCGGCTACCTGCCTGCGGTGGTAAAGCACAGCGGCTCTCCGGAAAAAATCGAAGCGTACTCACGAGCAACAGCGCCACGTCCACTTAACACATTCTCCTCTCTACTGCTCAAATCGCCCGCGTACCGGATAATCGGCCTGGCACTTTCTTTATCAACTTCACGGCCTCACAGTGCGAAATAAAACTTGATGGCGGGGAATCTTCCTATCTCCCTCGAACCTGATATCGAGGTGCAGGACTACTTAAAAATAATCTCCTTGCGGTGGCGATCAATTTTAGCGAAATGTCTCCCCAATACCAATTAGCTTGAGTAGATCGCTTAGTAACAATTGATTACTCGCTCTTAGGGACAATCTCGCCATGTTTAACCTCGGCAAACCTTCCAGTGGTGTCATATTAAGGGGAACAAGTAAAGACTCCGACATAAGGTAAGATATCCACAAATTCGGGGAAATAAAAGAATTAGTAGCTCCAGAATCAAAAATGCCTTGTACTCAAATGTCAGCATACTTGACAAAGTACACCCATCGCGACCACTAGCGGTATCCGATTGCCTCCTGGCGAGTATTGGCATTGATCGGCCTGCGCGGCCCGTGCAGTCTTTACCATTACCTTAGGTACATAACTCATGACCACACGACCTCCGCGGCCTCAAGTGTCCTCCCTCTTGCTCCCGCTGATACCACCATCAGCCAGAGCGTCTTTGGTGAAGATGGCAGTAGCTCAGCCCATTTCACAGAATCACGAGGACAATCTATCATGATGTGTCCCGGCTGGCGACATCAAAAGCAAATCATCTGCCGACAATCACATTCTATGACCCATCTGCCCACGGAAATATCAAATGTCTTTTCCGGAACCACGGTGGCCAGCTCCTCACGAGATCACAGTCGATAGAGGCGTACCGTGCGGAAGAAGCTGCGGAATAGCTCGGACGAACGGGTGCACTGAAACGACTCTGAGTTGGACGAGTCGGCTGAAAGGTCCTCCTCTGGAACCTCGAACTAGATGATCCACATTGCCCTCTTGACCCTCGCCTCGAGGATCGGCCAATTCGTCTACACTTTCGTCATTTCACCGGCTCGGTAGGCGGGTGAATGTCATCAAGGATATATGGTGGCGAATCTCCCATATCAACCCATCTCGGAATATGTGAATCCTCTGCTCCTCGGTCGGGTGTACAAGCGGAAAGCTGACGACATATAACGCACTTCATCGCCTACCGTACTCTGAACAAATCGTCGCGTGGTAGAGTAAAAATCGAGATCCTACAAGCGACCATGTGGTTGCTAAATGCGGTAATTCTCTTTGAGCGATTGCTACAAAAGCGCTCCCAGTCACAGTCCTCCCTAGCGATCGAGAGATAGCCGTAGGTTACCCCTTGTCCTTGGCCTACATTATAGTCTCACAGGTAGCAAACTTGACCACAATTTCGCCCTCAATACCCATGGGCTCAAAAATGGTCTCCAAATATCTAATAAACTCGATCGCGTCGATTTGGTGAACTTCGCTCGAGGAACTTTGGGATCTCTTCAAGAACCGAGTCAAAAGCTTACTCACGAATATCGGCCTCATTTGTTGCCCGTAAATAGTGTACCCGAAATCCTCACCGACATGTAGCTTCGTCCCAACCAACGGGGTTCAATTTAAGGAAATGGGTGTACTCTACAGAACTCTACATTTGCTAAAAGCTGGCTAGGCTCGCTCGGCGCCCATGACTCCACCAGCAGCGTCGGCCACGTGGCTACCTCTGTGCCACTCGATTGCGGGCGCCTCAGTGGCGGGGTCCCACTGGTCTCCACTCTTGGTGCCCGTACGGACGAAAGAGGCGATTTTGGAATGTCGCCCCTCACAATCCTCGGTGGTAGTACCGGATCTCAAATAAATCTTGAGGAATACTCTGGCACCCTGACTCAAATAAAATCATCATCCTAAACCTTGGATAGCGGTTCTTGATAGTCACTTTATTCAGCGCACATAGTAGATACCTGACCTCAGCGTACCATGCTTTCTTTTTCTAAACCGGCTAGTGCGTCAATGGAGAAACACTTCGATCACGACAAACCCCTTATCAAGTAGTTCCTGCAGTGAGTCTTGACTCTCACCGTGGCTTCTATTGGGCCATTTTATATGGCGCTTGATAGAGATCGGTGCAGTACCCGGAACTACCTGTCCTTGAACTCGAGCTTCTGCGGTAGTAAACTGCTTGACTCCTCCGGAAAAACATCGACATACTCACGAACAACTCGCACATCCTCTAACTTATGTTCCTCTCTCTCCAAGTCGACCACATACCCGAGATACCCCACCACAACCTTTCTTTATCAACTTCTGGCCTCCGAGCGCGAAATAAAACTTGATAGCGAGAATCTTCCTATCTCCCTCAAACACAATGCTCCAGTGCCGGACTCACAAAAATAATCTCCTTGCGGTGGCGATCAATTTTGGCGTGATAATACCTCCCCAACGATCCATTCCCGAAGATAAGATCAAAATCTACCAATTCAAGCGAGTAGATCGAAACTAACAATTGATTACTCGGCTGCTTAGGAATGATCTACATATACATGTTTAACCTCGGCCGACCTCCCAGTACGTAATACCATGTATTAAGGGGAACAAGTAAAGACTCCCGACATGAAGGTAAGATATCCACAAAAAAGTCGAAATAAAAGAATCAATAGCTCGAATCAAAAAGTACCACCTTTTCAGTATCACATAACAACAAAGTACTGTCGCGACCACTAGTAGTATCGGTGCCTCGCCAGCGAGTAATGGCATTGATCTCGGCCTCTGCCCAGCGCGGCTGCAGGTCTTTACCCGCTACACTTCCACAGGTAACTCCAACTCATGACCACGACCTCCGCGACCTCGATCGTCCTCCTTTGCTCCCGCTGATACCTCGCTCCGAGGCGGTGTGGGTGAAGATATACTGGCTCCGCCCACTCTGGAATACGAGAAGGAACAATATCTGTGATGTGTCCCGGCTAACATCGAGAAAGCAAATCATCTCTCTCTCCCGAAAATCATTACATGACCCGTCGCCCCTTGGCGGAAACATCGGAAATGTCGTCGGAACCTGGTGACACCTACGAGGTCACGAGATCGACGGGCGTACAGTACGGAAGAAGGCTGAGGAATGGCTGGGCTGACGGGTGCAGAAAGCGACTTTGAGTTGGACGAGTTGGTTGAAAAGGTCCTCCTCTGGAACCTCGAGGAACTAGATGATCCTGTCTTGGCCCCGCCTGCTGTCGTACCCTGCCGACCTACGGCCTCGGGCTCGGCCAATTCCGTCTCTACTTTTCGATGCGGCGTTCACCGGCTTCGTGATGGAAGCGGTGAAAGTCATCAGGGATATATGGTGGCGAATCTCCCATATCCCAGCCGTCACCGAATGCAGCGAATCCTGCGCTCACCGGTCGAATTGTACAAGCTGAGTAAGCGTATACTTGCTTGCCTAAATCGCCTACCGTACTCCTCAGCAGATAGATCGCTTACACGAGTCGTCAAATCGAGATCCTGCAAAAGCGGCCATGTAGTTGCTACGTACAATAATTCTCTCGGAAACGATTGCTACAAAAGCGCTCCCAAGTCACAGTCCTCCTGCTTGATCGAGATACCGTGAGTTACTCCGCTGATCGCTGCTTAGTGCAGCAGGTGGCGGGAGACATTACTAGAGGCTCACCTCGTGCCCATGGGCTCAAAATGGTCTCCAAATCTCTAATAATAAACTTCGATCGCGTCGGTTAGAGTGAACCTACTCCAAGAAACTTTAGGGGATCTCTCTTGAGAACGGTCAAAAGCTTGATGAATATCGGCCTCCTCGAGCGCCATGCGTGCGTGTACGAATCCTCTGACATGTAACTCGTCCCAGTAACTGACTTCAATTGGAAAATTAGGGTGTACTCGAACTCTGTTGCTCAGCCCAGGCTCACTCGCGCCCCAGCAGCTCCACAAACGTCGACGCCTCCCCAAGCTACACCTGCAATTGCCCGCCAGTACACCACGGGCACCTCCCAGCGCGGAGTCGCTGCAATTACCACTCTTGGTAGCATCCTTAACGATCTACGAAAAGCGAAAGAAAGACTTAAACTCGAGGAAAGAGACTCAACTACCTGACTCGAAGAACCTGACCAGATAGACCGTAACCACCTGACGATCAAAGAATATGAAACCTCTGTTTCGATACCAAAATTGTAATGATCCGCCCCAGGTAAATGCGCCCCTGAGGTTAGAATCGTCAAAATCCACGGACACCCGAGTCGCCTTGTCGATGGATGACTCAAATTTAAAAAGACTCTGCGCATCTTTGAAGCTTATTTCAATAAAAACGATATCTGATAGGACAAAAAGCAATTTTAAGAAAAAAGAATACATCGTAGTATTCCCCAACCGCGAGAAAGAGCAACAGCATCTGTATATCTCCCAGTACAAAAATCGACATACAACGACCATAAATCCCAAAACAACAACTATATAGGCAATAGAACTACGACCCAAACAAAATAATGAGATTGTGGAAGATCAGCTGCCGCCGCCGCTCACACAAGCTCACAAAAGCACAATCACCCGAACTAGCCGGAGGCGAACAGCGCACACATCAGCTACTTGATGAGAAATTGCCGTCCGTAGCGAATAGGGTGTAGGCTGCCGAAAGCTTAGTGAATATATTTCTGAGAATGAAATTGACCTCTAATCACGTAATAGTGTACCAAAGTAGATGATATCGCATCCCCGATATATAAGTAGTACATAATATTATTCAACTTATGATCTTAATATAAAGTCATTGGAAATTTCATTATCATTTTTGTATATTCATAAATTAAATCGCTAGCATAACATTCCAAATAATGACAATCCATGATAACATTCGTACATTTCAAGAAAGAGTACGATATGCATATGATCGCTTCGACTTTACTCATCGACATCTGCTTCGACAACTAATCAGCTCGGCCAACACAATCATTTCCCGTGACTAACCAACTGTGGCAACGATCCAGCTCGACAACTCAACAACTCTATCGGCTTCGACAACTTTATCCAGCTCGGCTTAACTCGATATAACTCGGTTCTACAACTAATGCTTATATAATCGCCTCGGCCTTAGGAGAAACTTATGTCCGTCGACATAAGCTATCACACGAATAAAGTAGCAGTGCGAAGCAAAACCGCGTAACATACCGGTATAAGGCAAATACGAACAATACAACTGTGAAACACCGTAACTCATATACAACTCTTCCCTAATGACTTCAGCTTATCGCCTCAAAAGCTTACTGTCGACTCATTTGAGACCACAGACCGCAACCCAACTCGACCCCTTGATGCATATTCAACATATAATTTAACAAAAATCACATACATACGCATACACATATCCGTAATCAAGTAGTTAATCGCGCCCGTGAGATAGATGCTCGCAGCTGGCAAATAATAGCCCATAATTGAATGCAAGTAATACTCTTTGCTGATAATCCAAGCGGCCGAGATATAATTACTACTTGCTAAGCATGTTAATAACTCTGTTTAGTTATCCATCCAGCTTAACAAGCGTTTTTGGTTACGATTATAGCTTAGGTGAGAAAGATTACTACGCGAGTTAAACCTGCGACTAATAAAGCGACATAATTCGAGGCATCGCGTTCTGACCCGATAGAGCGTCGCTCCTCCCGAACACTAGCGGCACAAAACGGCTTCTATTGACCCAAAATCAACTTTTCTAAACGATATATCGTCATTAACCACCTAAATTCCAAAAACCCCAAATACTACTCATTTTACCCAAACTAAAATTTCACAATCTACCCGACCACACAAAATTCACAACATTACTCGAAAACATCTCCGTTAAAGTCCATTAACGTACTTTTTGAAACTAAA
Source organism: Lithospermum erythrorhizon (assembly GCA_019722365.1). NCBI lineage: Eukaryota > Viridiplantae > Streptophyta > Magnoliopsida > Boraginales > Boraginaceae > Lithospermum > Lithospermum erythrorhizon. Next base: position 41,731 of record JADFUC010001899.1, read on the forward strand.
GTTTTATTTGGAAAAAGTCAACCTGAAGTCAACTATAAACTTCCATATCAACCACTAAAATCAACCATAATCACCTCACTCCTGATATCCAAAGGTTAGATGTAACATTCCTACCATTTTTCAAGTCTTAAAATCCCCGAATCTCAAGAAATCGACAAAGAAGGAACTTCGTACAAATGGTCAAGCCCATAGCTCAAAATATCAAGATTTGAAGATAAAAATCATACCTTAGATGATCAGAGGTGAAGAACAAAATTATGGAGTAGTGCGACAAGATTCCTTTGAAAATGAAAAAAAAAATCAAGATTGGGGGGAGGTTAAGAAGTTTCGGCACTACTAGGAGAAAAAGGGAGATTTGGGGATTTTGGATGATGATGAATAGTAACATGGGAGTTGGTGCAAGATATTTCTAGAGTTGTGCAAGGTCTCGTTCGGTTTTCGGTCTAGTTTCTCGTCTCGGTTTAACAACGCGAAGCCTAGAACATGACAACAGCTGACTAAGTTTATAATAATGCGTATATGGAGCGAGTTATTACGAGTTAGCCTTCCAATAATACGTTTTTAGGCCGCCCGAACATATCACGATGGTAGAATTTTACCCGTCTTCGTAGCCTATTGCGGATGCTTCCCACCAAGTGACAATAAGGTGACCAGCTCCCAGCCGGGGAGGCTCACATTTTTGCACATTAACCCAACTAAGGGTGGCTCTTGGCCGGATCTGTAATACTTGACCCAAAAATGTGTATGTGATATGTTTGATATGATATGATTGGTACTACTCATATCATCGAAGATGCATCTTCTTTTTGGGAAGCTCGTCTCGCTAAAAACTCCTTTGTTAAGCATCTTTGGCGTGGGATAGTGCAGGATGGGTAACTTGTTGGGAAGTTTCTCGGTGAGTGCGTGAGTGTGAGGACACAAACGTCTTTGGAAAGACGATTATGGTTTGTGAAATCGGAGTTCATCAAATCTAATAATTAGCAACTCGGTATTCCGGTGCGTGGCGTTCTGAGGATCTAACGCCCGACTAAATTGAACGGTGGGGGCGCTAGAAATAGGATGTCGGCGGAACTTCCCGATGTCTCCGATATTATTTGGCGCCGAAGTTCGCGATCACGGATGTGATCACTGGAAGTTATCTTGCATATGAGCATTCTATCTCACCGAAGTCATTTCAGAGAATAGCTGATTCGGGGAACTTCGGGTTTGTGCTCATCGTTAAAGATAGATATCCCTCTTAGCGTCGCCCGTCGTCTTTCCCGAATCTCCTCCTGCTGGTCCCCACGAGATGGCCAGCTTACTTTTAGGTGTGATATTGGGAGGACCGCGGGGAACTCCGACCTTCCGTTGTTAAAATGCATGTTCACCGGTTTGTGTCTCTTTGTGAATGTACTCCGTATTTGTCCACTACATATAGGCCACAATCTATCTTAAAATTTGTCACCGATTAGAGTATAAATGAACACGAAATTTCGATTCGATTTGAGTATTCGGCTCAAAATACTTCGAGTTCGAGGCTTGGTCGGAGGATTCAACGTAGAGCCGCACGATAGAATTGGATATTAGGTAAACCGAGAGTCGAGCAGTGCAGGCACACGTTGGCTCGGTAAAGCCAAACATGGTGAGCTATTGGGCGGCAAGCGCCCCCATATTACATGTTAATGCCCCAAGCGGCCCAATTCCGTTACATAACCCTTAAATCCACTTCCCTCCCCCTCAAAATAAGCGATTAACTATTCCTAAGTTCACATATCTCCGCCCATCCCATGCATGCGCCTCAAAAGAAACCAGTAATCCCTCTTTCAATTTGGTTCAATTATTTCAATTTGAGATTGTGATTGTTATTTTAATTAGAATTTGAACTTCAAATAAATTTCCTCTGTTTCATCACTTGTGTTGAGCTTTTCGAGCAGTTCGACAAATTTAAAACGAACGAGCAGCATGTGGGGAAGTCTAATTTGACGCCGAACTCGAATCGAACCTTAAAAATTAAGGTTAAATGATTTTGAGCTGAATCGAGCCTAAGGTTCGAAGGTCACCGATCGAGCTCGAACTTTTGTTATTCGGTAGGAGTTAGAGCTCATTTGACCACCATCTGATAATTACATGTCGTGATAGAGTAGTGCTGTGATCTTTGGAAGTACTTTCTCATATCGCTGCTTTATGCAGACACGTCTTTTCGCAGTGGCGGCGGCATCCTCTTGTCCTCACGATCTCCATGAATATGTTTCGTACTTAGGCAATGAGAGTCAGTATTCAATCTTACTTTTTCGCCTCAACGCTGCATTTCATCCACGAAGGTGGGAGAAATCGAGGAGATACGCTTACTAGATTATCCAGTTATGCGGCGCCGAATCACATTGAATCTTTCATACAGTTCGAGATTCTTTCGGCGATTTTCACTCCATCAGCAGCTTATCTAAATCCGCACCGCCCTCACTTGTCACGGATGTACTTGGCTAAGCCTTCATTTGACTCATCCAGGGGAACCATAGGCACTTTTAATTAGCATAGAGACTCCTTGAACTGCAATTCTCTAATCTTTCTTGTGAAGGCTTTGATCAGCCGAGGAGCAGGAAATCATACCGGAACCGATCTTGGAAGGAAGAAATCACTTCATTCTCCGTTTGGCAGTGGTGGCTGAGGAATGCTCATCGTTATCTGCCGGACCACTTCCATGGAGTTCTAGTAAACCGCTTCTTAAGTTCCTCAAAGGAGGTTATACATCCTTCAAAAAAGCCCGAGGATTGAACCATTTTAGTGCGGGTCCTCTAAAGGCTGGATGGAAAACGTTACACGCTTTTGCTACGAGGGGATGTTGGGCGGCATCTGGGATTGAAATTCGCGATGTGATCCTCTGGTCCATTAACCCGTAAACTTGGTAAATATGAGGGCATCATTGCCACCCGGCGTAGGCTGCGCTCCCAATCTACGGAGAGAAGGAGTCTTGGGCAGCTACTCGTATTAGCAATTTCTCCTTAGCGTTTGTCAGGAAACTCTCTTTTCGGTGATGGCGTCTATTTCTTACGAAGCGAAATTTCACCCCTGCATCGTGGGAGCGATTACGCGAGCACAGTTCGAGCCTCGATAGAGTCGATTGCGCCAGTCGTCATTCATCCTTACCCGGGGAGTGTGAGTATAAGTTTCCTCTCTCCCTCCTCGGATGGACGATGATATGAGGTGGAAACACTCCCACCGACTAAGGGAGGCAATTTCTTGGCTTTCCTCCGGCTGACACTATGGACAATTTATCTTGTGAGCCCCTGTATCAGACCTGCCATTTAAATTGGATGTGGTACACGCCTCGGTGGTGTTCTTCAGACCCAATTTTTGTCGGCTCTGATGGTTTGGCCGGAGCGTCCTAGATTCCGCCAATTTGCCGAGATGGGTATTCAGTTCGGGCGTCATTCTACGAGAACGATCATCATTTCCATTTGAATTCATTTCCCCGTTGAAATACTTGGTAATGACTTTCTAACACAAGTCTCGCTATAATTTGTAATGATGACACAGTGCAGTTCGGTGGTGGGCCGGATATGAAATCTTCAAGTTGTGCTTCATGCGCCTGAAGCTGAAATGGAAATGCCTGCAAAAAAAAGATCGGTTGCTCGGCCAAAACACTCTGATGATCAAGTCAGCAAATGATCGAGAGAGTTTAGTTTCTGTAAAGGTAATTTGACGAATTAAATTAAACTTGATTTGTTCAAGATTTACAGCACATATGTATATCAGCCAGATTGCTTTGTGAGTTCTTGATTGTTCCAATTACTATCGAGTAGTAATGGTTCCGGCTCATTAAGGTGTTGGATAATTATGATCTTCAATGCACCTCATAATATCCCTTTAATTAGCCTTTAACCCGTTGTAAGCTAATGGTTTCCTCACTCTCACGGACAGTGAGTGGGCTCAGTACTGCGCAAAGGCTTCACCTGTGGGCCATTTTCATAGCCAGTCCACTGTTCGGTGAGTGTACCGCTGGTCTGGCCGGCTACGGATGTGTCCAATTCTCCTTTGGATCGGTCCTGGGCCAGCCAATTTCTTGTTAAATTATCACCGGTTGATAAATCAAAAAACTGCAGCCAGCGAAGACAATGTTGCGTATGTTTACCGCGTGAAGCGAGGTTACGTTAAAAGTGATAGAGACCAAGCAAGTCCTCGAAGTTCTTCGTTTCACATGGGAACTTCGAAAAAATGTTGATATCCAGTACATTCGTTCAAGTGATAATGTTGCAGACCTCTTCACAAAGGCTCTTCCTACATCAGTTTTCAAGAAGCACGTACAAAGTATTGGAATCTGTCGCCTTCGAGATCTTTGAAGAACTACTCTTGTTTGATTGAGGGGGAGCATACTATTGTACTTTTTTCCCTTATAAGGTTTTTATCCCTCTAGGTTTTTTCTTATGAGATTTTTAACGAGGCAACATGTGTTCCTAAATAACCAATTAAAGATATTTCTAAGGGAGAGTGTTATAAAACATATGACAAATAGTGTGGTTTACTTTGTAACAGTGTAAAGGTTGAAATAATTTTGCAAAATTTTATTAGTAATAGGGTATTTAAATAGTATTTGAAGGGTAAATGTTGTAGTATAAATATCTCCCACCAATGCAATGTAAAGTGTACCATAGAGTAAGCAATAATATTTCTCCCTTCCTTCCATTCTCTGTTTTCATATAGTACTACTTCTAGTAATAATATAAAAGTAGTATTATCGCCCCCGTCACATGGCTTTACTCCTCAGTGATATCGCAGGACAGGTCCTCTACGGGGCCTTTAATGTGACGATTTCACACTTTTTTATAAAAGTAGTATTATCGTACTAGTTTGACTTATCATAATGTTATTAAATAAATATTAAATATTTTTAATTGAGATTTTAATTATTCACAATCACGCAGTCTGCGTGGAAGTGACAATTACAATTTCCCACTAACTACCACCCCAGCTCCACCATGTTAAAATTCAGCGCAACCTCTGTTCGAAAACTATTGTCCAATGTCTTATTTCCAACATCAACCATGATCTCCTAGGAAGTGTTCGATTGAAACTGCTTGTGGAGCTGATTCTCAAAAAATTGCATTTTAGGGTTGGGCAAATCAATGATTGGACAGAATAAATCAGCATGGTTGAAAATAGTAAGGTTTTCATTGGTGAAAAGAGGAGCAGAGACTGAATTGACGAACCGATGAACATGGAGGATCTGATCCTTGCTGGTTTTGGTGGAGGAAAAAGAAATTCACCCCAGGACCTCATGAAGCTGGACTCTCCAATTGGATGGATAGGTTTAAAGATGGAGAAAATGAAATTTGGAGCAGCCCTAAGGACACTTTCATGGACACATATCCTGCTCATTTTGAAGACCCGGTGGATGGAAAGAAGAAGCGGAGTGGAAAGGTAACTGATTCCACTTTTTATCTTTCTATGTCCTTTATTTCATTAAAAAAAATGTTCCTCTATTTTTAATTCTCGTATGTCCTCTGTTACACTCTAATAAATTGATTTGATTGGTTGTTCCTCGAGCAACCCAGATGCCATCATGAAAATCTTAAGTTAGGCCTTAGAGGTCTTGAGAATTAGGACTCTTCATTTTCTTATAACACATGTTTTCTTATAAGCCTTATAAGGCGGATATATATTTTCTTAGTGAAACATTATGTTTTGTTAATAATTTTGATTATCTCTTTGTAGTCTCTTTAACCACCTTATCGGTTTGGGGTAGATGCTATAGGGCATGCGGCGATTACATGGATTGATTTTTCTTCTAACATTAATGTTTCCCCCATCTCTTTATTTAAAAATCTCATGTTTTTTGTATTTATGGTCATCCAAACCTAAACCACAAAAAAGGTACTTGGGACCTTATCGTTAGCCAATTACATCCTTACACAAACAACCACATCCTCCTTTGTGGAGACTTTGAAAGCAAGTCCTCCGCGAGCTACGTGGTCCCCTCGACCCGATCGGATCCATCCTCTTCCGCCTTTATCTCTCTCTTTCGCTTCGAAGACATCCTTCATCTTGGATGCTACTACACATGGACCGGAAAGAGACAAGGAAGGAAAATTTATGAAAATCTTTATCGAGCTATGACCAACTTTTAATGGAATTTCCATTTTCCTGCTCGAGCTTGCAATGTTTTTACCCATCTGGAGACGACCGTAGCCCATTAATTGTTTCAACCAAAAGGGTCTTGAAAAATTCTCCGAGACCCTTCAAGCTGGAACCTTACTCTTTGGCTTTACTTGATTTCTCAAAACTTATCTAGATCTCATGGAACAAGCATGATCCTAATAATCGATCAACGCGTTATCTTTTGAAGTTACGTTGAAACTCAAAAAACACAAAAATTGAAATAAAAAATTGGAACTCTAATAGAATTGGTAATTTTTTTTTTAAATTCAATCCATTCAATCCTCCTTAGAAAAACTTCAATCGAATCCTGAAAAACCAAAAAACCATTCCTTGGAACAAAATATTAGAATCAAGCAGTTGTCTTCTCTCCGCGAAGAATGCTACTGGAAAGCGGCGAGCTAAGATCAAAGAAATCTCCGAAGGAGATAGAAACACACAATTCTTTCATGCTCACGTCAAATACAAAGTTAAGATTAACTTTCGATTTTGGGGAGTAAAATGGAAGATGGCACTTTCTTTACCCGGCGAGAGAAGACATTCAAGACCATTGTAGAATTTTTTTTAAATCTCTTTATACTCCCCATCTTCGAGCCCTACCAGCCAATTCAAAACTATCTCAAACATCTCTCTCTGCTCTTCCCCGTCAAATAGATAACCTCGTTCGCTTTACATTGAAGTTAAAGTCGCCTTTTTCCAAATGCCAACCTCCAAATCCTCGGGTTCTGGTGGATTCCCTACAGAATTCTATCAAATAAATTGGAATGTGGTTGGTGACAACTTTACTAAATCTATCCTTGATTTCCTCAATAATGGACAAATTCTCAAAGAGGTAAATAATACCTTCATTATCCTCGTCCCAAAAACGTCCCGTCCCGATTTGATCGAAGACCATAGACCAATTAGCCTATGTAATGTGATTTATAAGATTGTGTGTCGAAAAATTTAGTCAAACGGACTCGAACTCCTGACTTCGCTTCTATCACCTTTTTCAAAATGGCTTCATTCAAGGTAGAGGAGCCCAAGACAACATCCTCATAGCCCAAGAACTCACACACTCTATCGAAAGCTCTAAATGCAAAAGAAATTGGTTGGCAGCCATCAAAATTGATATGAGCAAAGCCTTTGATATAGTAAATTGGAATTTCCTCCTAGTTGTTCTCGCTAAGCTTAAATTTTACCATCACTGGATTACCCTTATCAAAGAATGTATCTCTCTTATCCGATTCTCTGTTCTTTGTTAATGGAATGACCACTAAGCCTTGATCTAAATGTAGTCTTGAAACGAGCCGCTTAGTCTCATGTCCTGCTTTGCCATTTTTATGAGGCTACCTCGCCCGACCCTTGAAATTCAAAAAAATTCAATGCGCTGAGACCGTAAAAATCAACCACTTACTTTTTGTTGATGAGAGTTTTTTCTTTATTCATCTTCATCAAAACGACATCAAAGTTTTTCGCAAAACAATCAATTAATTATGTGAGGACTCGGGAAAATTATCAATTTTAATAAATCCAACATTGCATTCAGCCCCTTTATTCCTAATTAAAAAAAGGAAACAATTTTAAGTGAATTAAAAATTAACTCTTCTGATTTATTTAAAAATTACTTAGGCATTTCTCTTGATATCAAATGCTTTAGGACATTGTTTTTCTCCAACATTGTTGATAAAATCAATAAGAAGATCTTAAGTTGTAAATCAAAATTCTTAAATTTTAAAATTAGAGTTACCTCGCCCAAGTCGGTACTTCAATCAATCTAGTTTATCGATAGGGATCTATAAATTCCCCATTACTCGATAAATCGATAAAATTCACAACCAATTTTTCTTTGGGGGTTTCGATACTCAACATCCGTTGGATTAACTAGGACTTCATGTAATACCGATAAAGAAATGGGCTTAAAGAGGCACAGAAACATTTACATCATTTAACTGCCTCATACGAGGAATGGTTGAGAACTTATTAGCCATCACGATACATGATAGTCGTTGTTCAAATCAAAATATTATCCAAATACCTCCCCAATAAATAACATAAAAAAATAACAACCCATCTTGGACTTGGCAAAGTCTTAAATTAGGACATGATCAAATCAAGAACCACATGATCTATTTGGAAAGTGGGCACTGGTAAAAATATTCATATTTGGAATGACCCTTGAATTCCTGACCTCCAAACTAGATCCATTCTCAAGCAACCCAACAATAATCTTTCCTAACCAACAAGGGTCAAAGATCTTCTCAATGGTAATCACTGGAACACCTCTTTACTAAAGCAAATCTTCCCAAAAAAAATTCTCAACAAAATCCTTACAATAAAACCCGACGGAAGGAAACGATGATAGGCTATTAGTACCGCCCGTCATTCAAACAAGAGATATCTACGGAAGAATTAGCCGACATACCGCGCGGATCAAAAATCACACCAAATCACCAAAAACATCCCGCGAAGACTTGGAACAAGTTGTGGAAATTGAAAATGCCACATAAAATAAAGATCTTCATTTGAAAGCTCCTCTTAAATAGGCTCCCAACTCTTGACCATCTCTAAAAAAACTAAAAAAATGTACATCCACTAAATGTACCTTTTGCCTGGAAACCATTGAAAATACCAACCACCTCTTCTTTATTGCCCATTTGCAAATTTCACTTGGAACAATCATAATTTTCACATTCAAACTAAAAACAAAATCTAACATATTCGGCGTAAATCTCTTTCATAATCAACTCAAATAAAAATGTGTTTATCACATAGCTCTTTTTAGTACCCTCTGGACAATCTGGATAACTAGGAATGATCTTATTTTTAATCAATCCTCCTTCTCCCAAAAATATATTCATAAAAAAAAGTCATGAATTGGCAGCTTTTCTTGGAAATCATACATCAAAAGCCGACCGTCAATTAAATTGCTTCGAGATATTTAATTTTACATTAATAATACTAAATATCCTCTCAAAAATAACCTTTGCCCTAGAAATTGTCACAAAAGAGACGTCAAGATCTGTATTGGCATTTAATGATCAAAATCCAATTTGGTTAATAAGCGTGGCGTGTATCGCGAAGGAAAAGAAAATCATCGAAAATCGTGTCTTGACTTTGCGGTAGAATCCCACCTTGATCTCAAATCCTTTGGCCAAACCATTTTCTTGGCCTTCAACCTTTTAAAAAATAGTAACTCACATATTATTTGTTTTATTATTGACATTTTCACATCATGAGGTTTATTAAATTTGTTTCCAAAAGATCGAAAGGAGCAAAGAATGGCAATCAATCAAAAATGAAGGCCTCAAAGTCGTGTGCAACTACAAGTTATTTTTGTTCTCAACTAGCATTAGTTGTTTTGTAAACTTGCTTAATCTTTCAATAAACTCCTTTAATGATTTGGATTGTATAGCTTTAATGCTAATTAGTGTTTCTAATAACCCTAAAACTTTTGTAATGGATATTTTGAATTAATATATGCATTAATTATCAAAAAAAAACTCCAACACACTTTGATCAACATAGCATGCATGTTATATTCTCTGAAATTAACCTCCATCACAAATTGATTATCCAATAAATTAGCTGGAATCAAGCATTTATAAATGTCATTAAATAAATATCCAATATTTAATTGAGAGTTGAGGAGAGAATTATGGAAGTAAAAGTGAGATACGGAGAGAATTAAAGGAGGATAAGTTTGTAAAAGTGGATTTTATGACTTTTGGTTTGGTTAAAATGAAAGAATTAAGTTAATAATTTTAACTTAAAAATTTCTTATAAGGATTTCGATAAGATTTTATTTTATTTATTCAGGTCTTAAAATAAAGTTATCAAACAAAGTTAATAAAAAAATTTATGAATTAATTATGTTGATTTTTTATTAGATTTAACAAACGCACCCTAAAAAAGATGTTTGATTTTTGGTGTAGCTAGTTTGGCTCTTGGTTTTTATACAAACCTTAATCTTTAGTTGGTATGAATAAGAGGCTAAAATGGCAATACTCATCGATCCAAAGTAAATAACGAGAACCGGACCAAGTTTTTAATGGGTAGATAACAGGGTCCGGTACTGGGCGGTTTCCAGATCTCCCGATCTAGCAGTAGTACTAGTTGAACTTTGAACGACGAAATGTTTAATTGGTACTCCCTCCATCTCATGAAGATCATTTATTGTCCTTCTTTATTTCATTGCTCATAATTTGTAACATTTAATCAATTTTTATATGCATTTTAGAAACTAGGCCAACTTTTACTAGTACTAAAATGTTATCTCTTAAATTTTGAAAAAAGTCAAACCTACATAAACTTCATGGAATTGAAAGATTATAACAAATCACACCAAGCCTAATTAAGAAGGCACCAAAATATTGTGGTAAGGCTTGTGGTGATGTGCGGAGAAATCCACAGCAACATAGGTTTGACTTCCGTATAGAGCAGATTTCACTGAAATATTGTGGAGGTATGTTATGAAGATCGTTTTGTTGGCTCTCTCCCACAAGTGTATATGACATCCGAGCACATCCCTCGATTCAACAATACGGGTGGGGGAGTTATGCATCCTCTCCCTCAACAAGAGAAGGCACCAAATTTTATTTTGTTACATGTGAGAAAAATATGGGAGACTTACTCTATGTTGATTAGTCAATTCAAATTATGCTTACTCAAATTTTAATTTGGTCATTCGATCATCAAATTGCCCCTATTGAATATTAGTCATTAAATCGAAAAGTGATAATTAATTGACTAAAATTTGAATAAACACAATATAAGCACCAAAAAGTAAGCCACTAAATATTTCTCGATTCTAATATAACGATACAGCCTTCACGATGTGGCGTTTTGATAAAGTATCATCAAAAACTTGAATATGATTGAACTTCAGAATGAGTAAGATATTTACTGTAATCCAATTCAAATTGTTTATTACTGGATATCACTTCAATCAGCGTGGAGCCTAACAAAAGTGGAGCTTTCGGGGTTGCAAAACTATGCAGAACGATAAGATTTGTAGACATTACTCTTTGAAGAAAAGAACAAGCTTCAAATTTGGATGGTTATAAAAGTGGTTTGTCCTCACTACTGCGCCCCCACATCACCATATGCAATGATTTAATAATATATGCCTCTCTTCAATTATTTCATATGATATGTGGTTACATAATCTAGTTACTATAGTATCCAATAATTTGGAGACATGTTATCTCCAATGGAGCGTCAAAGAGGTTGAGTGATGGCTTACGCCTATTTTTTATATGGGATGGCCCACCAAAATAGTTAATGGGCGAGGCCCAAGTCAAAACCAAAAAGTCCACTTTTCGGTATATCCTAGTGGGGCACGTGTCGTTCGTTCAACGGTTGGAGTATTGGAGAGAGACTTTGCGATCCTCTATAAATACCCCAACGATTAAAGCCGCTAAAAGGTAATGCCACTTTTTCTCCAGTACATTATCCACTTTCAAATAACCTCGTTAACTTGATCGTGAATTATACGTAGTCACCAGTGGCCATACTTCGAGGAACAACGGCGGACCATCATCTACAGAATCTGTGTGGCGGGCGGGGCACAGGCTACTATGCAAATCCCGGTATCAAGATATCGAGAGTCGGATAGTGGGCGAATTCTCGGCGAGCCTCTTTTCGCGAACAGTAGGCTGGAAGAAAATCTATCGCGTAAAATAACGATAACATCTCTATTGTACATGTATAAGTTAGTTCTACAAAGTATATATTCCATAATGATTAACATCCCTTCAAATGATATTTTCAGGCGCTATCTTAGTTCTGAAAACGTCTTTATATCGTCACTTCTATTGGATGTTGGTACTCCGATGCTATAATTGAAATAGCGTTATCAGACTAAATTAGTTGCACCTTTTGGCCTAATAGTTTAATTACGTGCAAAGAAGTTTGGAAATTGTCCATTATGCATTTATTATCAAATAAAGATGTTCATCTTATCTAATTATCTAAAACTGGAATTGCAGCTCTTATAGGTATACAAAACCAAACATATGTTGGGCCATTGTTAGTATTGGAAGCTCTTTTAAGCAACTGTTCCTTTCATCTCTAAACAGTTCACTATATAATAAACCAAACAACCTAGAAACTAATTCGAGAACACAAACTTCATCCCAATGGCTATTACCATTGGATATTTTGAATGCTTCTTGATAGCATTTTCAATAATTATTTCTCTATATTATTTGAGAACTAGAAGGTTTTATGGAAGTTCAATACCAATAAATTGGCCTTTGTTTGGTATGATGCCATCACTTGCTCATAATGCTCACAGAATGCATGAATTTGCTACAGAAGTCCTCAAAGAAACTGGAGGGACTTTTCTTATCAAAGGACTTAGGATATCAAATTCAGATATCTTAATCACATGTGACCCCTCCAATATCCACCATATATTCAGTAGGAACTTCTCAAACTACCCGAAAGGTCCCGAATTCAGGGAAATATTCGAAATCCTCGGAGATGGGATTTTCAATGCTGATTATAAGTTATGGGAAATGCATAGAAAGACCACCATGACACTCATGAATCATGCAAATTTTCATCGTTTATTGGAGCAAACAACATGGAGGAAGATAGAAAAAGGGTTGCTGCAAGTTCTTGAAAAGTTCTGTGATTCTAAAACGGAGTTTGATCTTCAGGACATATTTCAGAGGTTCACTTTTGATAGTATTACAATGTTGTTACTAGACTATGATCCTGGTTGTCTTACCATTGATTTGCCTTTTATAGCTTGTGAGAAAGCTTTCAATGTTGCTATAGATGCTTTGTTTCAAAGACACACATTGCCAACAAGTGTCTGGAAGTTGCAGAAGTGGCTTAGGATTGGAAAAGAGAAACAATTGGTGAAAGCTTGGAATTCTTTTGATGAGTTTCTTTATCCTGTTATCTCATTGAAGCAAGAAGAGTTAAATAGAAGTGCCCTAGAAGGTGATCCGGAGGAATTCCCCTTCCTTACTGTTTTCTTGAAATTATATGAAGAAAATGGTAAATTTGAAGCCTCTGGTGATCTGAAAAAGTTCATGAGGGATACTTTCTTGAACTTGATCTTTGCTGGAAGAGACACCACTAGTACAACTCTCACATGGCTTTTCTGGCTCATATCTAAGAACCCTGAAGCAGAATACAAAATTTTGAAGGAAATCAAGGAGAAACTACTTGTTAAAGATGAAAATAAGTGGCGGTTCTTTAGTGCTCGTGAATCGCACCAACTCGTGTATCTTCATGGGGCATTGTGTGAATCTCTTCGACTATTTCCACCTGTGTCTATGGAGCACAAAGCTCCAGAGAAGACTGATCTCTTGCCCAGCGGTCATCGGCTGAATCCTAATACAAAAGTCTTGATTTCTTTCTATTACCGTAGGAAGAATGGAAGCGATGTGAGGAAAATTGCTTAGATTTCAAGCTTTGAAAGGTGGTTCCGAAACGACACCTCTAAACGAACGTAACCGGGGTTCGGCCTTGATCTTTGGACCTAGAGGCTTTGTGTTGGAAAAGAAATGGCATTCATCTGGGATGAAAGAAGATAGTTGCGGCTTAGGTTCTATATTATTACCATGTCGAGGTTGTAGAAAATCATCACATTCTAGCCCTTCGGTCGTACTTCAAGAGTGAAAGATGGTACGATAGATCGAGGGCTAAGCGGGAGAAATTGAAGTTTTTGCAACTTCAATCACTCTTTCATCTTGATACAATACTTGCGTGCCAGGTTTCTCTTAAAAGGCTCCCCTCAAAATATAGGGGGCCGGATTTTACATGCAAGTATAATGCAAAAAATTATAAGATACATCAGTTCATAAAATCATGTAGCTCCATGTTATATGGTATATGACCAATACAAAATCATGTAGCTCCATGTTATATCTCAATTTGATCAATTCTGTATTTCACATACCAGTTCACTTCTCACATTTCTCAAGTTAAAATTAATTCTGGATATTATATTGCATATACCGCATATTGTTTTCCTATCATATTAAATTTACGTTTTAGTCACTCATGATATTTATCATTTATGTATCGTGAAATGTGACGCTAAATATATGAGATAATCCCAAAACTAGTTACCGAACTATGTATTCAAATAACTTATTGGTAATTAGAGTGGTGTGGGAGCCGAGCTATACCGACCACCTCACAAGATTTGGCTTGGTTGAGTAAGGCTCGACCTTAGATCAATCGAAATTGAGCAGAGCCCGAGGTTGATTTTATGGTGTAGTATTTTATATATACATATAACAAAGAGCATATCCGAAATGTACAAGAATACTGTAGAGGCTATACACATGATACAATATCACTTGATAAAAAGAATAGAAGTTTGTACTATATCTTGCTAATATGTATTGTTAGCTTTCTGATAATTGAAGTCTACAACTTGTAACTGTACAGTAATATACACAAGGACCATACCAGCTCCAGCATTTATCTTCAAAGTGCCTTCTGATCTTGCCGTTCGTTCCAATTAAGGCAGCGAATTAAGCTGTGAAACCAATCACCCGTCTGGTCGTACTTGTTTACAGTTGGAAGCGGATGCTGGCTCATCGATATCCTCACCGAATCTCCTCTAGAGAGTTGTTGTCTTCTCTTCCCATCAAATGATACCCAAGCATTGCTTCTTGCATCTTCTGGAATCTGACAAGTATCAAGATATTTCAGTGTTGAATTCAAAACAGCTTCAATGTATAAGTGAACAAGAATTCTGCACTATGTGACAATCCTTGTTTGAGTATTCCAGTCAAGAAAAAGCAAAATCAAGGATTCTGTTCAATGTGACACTCCTTAAAAAAGTACGTATCGGAAGATCATCTGACCAATCTTCTTCACAATAGACTTCTATTGTTTCACTCACCTTCAATTCCAGCCTTGCAGAATCTGGAAGTACGACTGGTCTGAATGAGAGAGAATGAGGGCAAATCGGTGTGAAGAGCATGCAAGGAACATTGGGATGAACCTGCATTGCAGATAAATAAAGAAAAGTTAGCATGTACAAGCATCCAATTGCATTTGTATGTACCATAATCAACCCAGTAAAAGATATTAAGAGCTAAACAATGAAGATTTTCTAATTTTATCTTGTTAGTTGCTCTGTTTTCTAATTAGATTAGTCACCTGAGGCATTTTTTGATACATAACTTCTAGTATCTTAAAGCTTTTGGAAATTCTAAACCTGACGAAATAAATCTACAAAGACTACATAAGTTATCGGAATATCAGTTTTTTCTATTCCCTTAAAAAATATAATTATGGACTCAAATCCATTAGAGCATTTACACCAGCTTCCCTATTAAAATATATAAAATCTGCTCCAATATCAAGTTTATTATTTTAAGGGTTGCATTTTAACTTTTTAAACAAAACCAAATTTCCTATTTTTTACCCCCATACGTCATTAAAAACAAAAATGTAGCCTTGGAAGGAGAGAGAGAGAAAAAAAAAACATTAAAATATATTGGGAGCCTTGGAGGGAGTCAGAGTTTTTAAGGATTCCCTATTTCTCACCATATACATTTGGAGTGAGCCAGCTTAGGATAGGGAGACTGAAAAACTGATTTTTGGTTAACTCCCACCCTATCTTAAAATTGAGGAGGTGTTTAGGGTGTCTTCTACTAATGCTCATAGAGAGCATAGAAGAGTCAAATAGTCCTTTATAGATAACAAAATGAGTAATCTTATTTGAATATGACCAATCTAAACACAATGAGCTATTATTTCTTTGTTGGTTTTTTCTTTAAATTGACTCGACGTAATAATGGGAAATGTCTACTAGCAGAAAAGATGTTCTCACAAATTCAGTTTTCAAATAAGTGAGTTCACCCATAGTGGACTAGCATGGAATCTGAAAATGTTCTACACGATATATTTAGAAAATCAAGCTTCAATGTTCTGCAAAAATTATTCAACAAAGAGCACCCACCATGGATCCTCCAGCAGCAGTTGAATAAGCTGTACTACCAGTCGGAGTGGCAACAATCACTCCATCACCTTGCACCTACATTAAGCGAGAGACAAATATAGAATAGTCTTTCAACATACAAATTTGTTTTCAAATAGAATGTTCAGAGTATAGCTAAAAGGATTCTTTATGACGTAACATTCATTGAAGAGAAAGGAGTATAACTTTTAATCTCAAAGAAATACAAAGAGAACAGCAGGCAGCACTTAGCATATGAACAATAAGAGTGTAAGACCAATTACAAATGTACCTTAGTTATTAGGCGGTCATGTTCATAGCATTCAATTTTGGAAAGGTAAGGATTAGAACCACGATCCACCACAATCTCATTGAGAACATCAAACACCTTCCCCGGCATTGCCTTCCCATTCCGAAAAATTTCACAGCGCAGACGCATTCTTAAAGTTATATAAACACCATCCAGCGTGTTATTCCCATGAATGATTAGTCTTAAATCTTTCTTGTAATCTTCAAACTGCATCGAGCCAGTAGTGAGGACAAAAGCATGCACAATGTAACACCCAATGGAAACAAACTAAAGAAATGTATTAATCTCATAAGCAAGGGACGAGACCTACAGCATGGGAAGTGAGAAATCCAAGGGATCCAAGATTAAATGAGACCACAGGAGGTACAGCACCTCTAAATAAATTTGATGCATGGAGTATAACACCATCTCCTCCCAAGCAAGCCACAAAGTCTACCCTCTCATGAAGATCACTGTGTTTGCGACAAAAAATAAATTAAATACGTCCTTGAAGGATTCGGAAGAGTAGTAACTAATAATAAGAGTATTACTAAAATAATCAAGTGGGCAAATATGAGATAATGTACCTAGTATCTTGACTATAAAAAGTTTGAACAAACCCAAATCCTGGAATTCTGGCAAAAATGTCGTGCACTTCAGGTTCAACAAGGACATTCATGTTTTCTTGATGATGTAAGAAAGAAGCTACCTGCAGGAGAGACTTAAAAATATTGAAAAACACTTCAAAACGGTGAAGAAGCCCAGTGCCACATGGAATCCATGTGGGACTGGGATCCTTCACAATAATATTATCCATTCAGCCATAAAAGAGTTAATAAACAAAATTAAGGTACATTACCTCTTTAGCTTGCTCCATGAGTTCTTGGCCTAGCTTTTTCAACAAAAGAACAGTTTTTGGTGTAGATTTCCACATGAGCATCTGTTGTTGTGTGCTTGGATGAGTGAAGGCCAAGGAAGATTCTGTCACCTTTTCTCTGGTGCAAGAGAATCCATCTGTACGAACCAGAAACATCTCTGCCTTCTTTCTTGATTGCACTCTAACAACACCGGTTGCAGAAGCACACATGTCTCCTTCAATGAGTATCAACTCATCCTTACCCACAGACATGGAGGAACCATTTTGAGTACTTCGGCTATGTGTAGTAGGTGTAGATTCTCTGTTGTTATATAACTCATTCCTTACACTAACTATATCATCCTTTTCAGTTCTGTAAAACCTTTTACTTTCAATTGCATTCAAACGAGGAGCAGAAATATATTTGTCACCTTGATCCTTCTCATTATTAACTGGCGATCCTTGAGGAGTTGAAGATACATTACCCTGCCGAGAAGATCCATTTAGACTCTTTCTTTCCATTAGCCTGTAAGGTGATTTTGTTCCTACCATTGCATTTCTCTTAATTGGCTCATTGGTGGTATATTCAGCAGAGAGAGTCTTTAATCTTATCCGCTCATGGTTAAAATAGGTTGTAGGTGAAACCTTTTTAGTATTGAAGAACATGGACATCTCTTTTCTAGAGAAAACATTAGAAGGCGGCAGCTGACACTCAAGCGGATTCACTTCACAGCGGAAACCAATTAGAGGGTGAATCTCATTATCAACTGCAGTGCATTTGGTGTTTTGTTGGGACGAAGTGGGAAAATGCACTCCAGTAGTATTTGAAGATGGAACACTTTTTGCTCGCATGTCATTTCCAGAAGATTCCTTAATGTTTTGGGATTCCCCATTCTCGGTACCTTCTAGGACACTTGACGAGTTGGAGCCTTCTTCAGTCTTTTCACTATTCTTGAGAAGACTATCACTGGAAGCAACTAATTGATTGGGTTGGTAGTGAGAAACAAACTGCCTCCATCTAGAGACCATTGCTGAAGTTCTCCACACTCCTTCTTTACTGTGAAGATAAATGGGCCTTCTACTTGAGTTTGATACCAAAGCAGCAAAGTTGTCAACCTGTTCCATTGTAGGAGCAGTGCCAATCTCGACTGGAAGCTTGACTAATTCTATATTCTTAGACGAAATTGCTTCACCTAACACCACTTCATAAAACTTGTCCTTAATTGTCTCGGCTCTGAGATCTACAATAGTTCTAAATCCCTTACCAATCAGCCATTTCAGTCCTTCTTCTGTTACCTGACCACCCTTCCAAAACGCTATCTCAGAGTTTGGAGATTCAGAATCTACCTTAGATGTTGATAGATACACTGGAAACCAGTTTGCAAACATTGTTTGGCAAGGTTGATCCACCATGCGGGGTACACCAGAATCATAACAGACATTCTTAAGTCTCTGTAATTTTGTCCACACATCTACGCTTCGAGCATCATCAGGTGTCAAGAATTTTTCAAGAGCAACATGCAAGCTCTCACAGTATCTTTTCATCTCTCCTCTGAAAATAGCAAGTGGAGGTAGTTTCGATTCTAGCAGATCTAACTCCGAGTCTCGGTATGAGTTCATGATAGCTGACCTTCCAGACAGTACATCCTCCCTTCCTTTATTGACCAGGCAAATTATGCAACCTAGGACTGAAACAATTTTATCTTCTAATACTGGTTTATCCTCTGATGGTACATCATAAGAAACACTACATTCTCCAGTCACCGGATTACATAATGTATCCATTAAGGTACTATGAAGCCTTTCAGCGGCTCTAAATATTCTACAGTAAGACTCTACTTCTGCAATATCCCCGGGAAGTGGGCCAATCCAAGCTGACTGACTAACATCGTTGATCTGAGAAACTTTAAGTTTACATGAGCAATCGTGTCATATATTGATAGGATTAATTTGCGAAATTCCATATATAAGGTCATTTGAGAAGAATCAAATTTGACAATCATCAGACATTGTGAAAAGTTATCTCTAAAATCAAATTCTATGATTTATATATAGGCTTCCAAATTTTACGTTGTTGAACTTGAATCATCCCCCCAATTAATATGAGGGTGATTCTTAACACAATCAAATGATTAATAATTTGTCCATATAAATTATGATAAATTTATGTTTAGTATAGAATCCGGTGGAACAATCACTCATAATACACTTGAATGAATCCAACGAAAGCTTCAAACTTTGATGAGGTAATTGTCAATTTGATCCGACTATCTAGGACCAACATGCAGTTTAGTCCAGATAGTGACATTGTTGCAGATTAGTCCAAAAGCGGTATAAATGTTGCAGTATGATCCCAAAGTAACGAATGTGCAACATTTATCATATTTAGGACGAATATGCAATATTTGTGCCACTTCGGTGACTAATATGTAACAATATAACTTAAACTTAAACACTAAACTACAACTTGACTGACTATTTGCGACCAAATCATCAATCAGCTCAACATTGATTCTACTTACAATCGTAGCTTAATAATTTCATGATTGGGTGCAATAGAACAAAAGCGACCGTACGAGTAGGTAACACAATGAGCACTAAGCTACCGATACATTAACATGCCCCAACATATTTAAAGAGCTCCTGCATTGGGTAAGGGGTTAGATAATATACTGCCTTATATAAATGTAGATTTGATATATTCCATTATATCAAAGAAGCCGAGATTATAAAATATTTGACATCATAGAACATGGAAATAAGAAGTGACCTGATAATCCAATCTCATATCAGGAAGCTGAGCGGAAACAAGAGGTTTGGCGCGTTTCCGTTTGAACCATCTGACACGATGACCCGACCCGGACCCGGGAACATTGCTAATGAGATGATGATGTATTATATTTATAGATATAGGAGTAATGAATCTACATAATGAACCCATATGTTACCAACATCAATGCGATACTGTAATTTAGCTATGGATCCTAATTCCTATATCTATGCACATTTATTTTTTGTGTTTTAATTGGGTTTTGACTGCTGACAACTGACAACAACTCCGTAAGTACGTAAGTTGAAAGGAAGGCTTATTTTATGTGGACATCATTTGAGTTGGGGTAGGCTACGCAAATAACTGTCTGGAATGTGCTTTTTTATTTTCTTTTAAATTATAATAACTGAATATAAAAACAAATTTGTATTATTAATTGGGACCCCCTGCAATTGGATAATTTACAACAATTAAATAGGTTAGGATTATGCTTTGAATTTTGTGGCTCCTTTGGAATCCATGGGCTTCTCGATTCAACTATGATTATGTACAAGATTGCATTTTTTAGTTCAGACATCTTGCCCCAGTGGCAAGCATGCTGACATCTCTAGCTGAGGTCTCGTGTTCGAGTCCTCTTGCTAGCAAGGAAAGTGGTTAGAGGGAAGTTTTTCCCTCACTAGTTTGAAGCTCTTCATGCTAGTTGCCTCTTTCCTTGAGTTTATGATTTGTTGAATTGATGAATGTAATCACTTGATATGTATTAATAAAAAAAATTAAAAAAAAAAAAAAAAAGGTGGCTATTTTAAACATCATTCCTGCCATATCATATTTGTTTCTCTGCATAGTCAAATAAATCACACAAATATGTATTATTTTCAATGATGTCTAATTTATAGCCCATGTTAAAGAAAAATGAATTTTATTTTTTTAAATAATATAGGCAAAGTAGATATTGATTTGAAGATAATGAAAAACTATGAATTTGTAGTGATTTTAAAAAATATTAATGTTGAAAAATAAATCATGTATCTTTAAGTTAGTTTTCTATTTCTTCAAATTGAAACAAGTGTGGCGCACCATACACAAAATAGATTGTCTATTTTAAATAGATAATTTTTTATCTATCTTGAGATTAGACATTAAAATAGACATTTTTGGTATCTAACTCAATAAGAATAGACTCCATTGTAGTGAGTCTAAAGAAGGTTATCAGGCTGAGTTGTTATACACACACCAAAATAGTGTTTGTTTGAGGGGTAAAATGACTATTTTGCCCCCCTATTTTTAAGTGTAGTAGTTACAGAAATTATATTCAGGAACAAAATAGTCATTTCAGTACTAAAAATCACTATTTGGGTGTGTATATATTGGTTCCCGGTATCAGGATGCTCATCAGGTCCAACGGTTATGGATCGGGACCCGGTATAGGTGCGACGGTCCTGATCCACGCTCTCAAAAAGGTTACTAGAAGGTTTCGGGTTTCTTTCGGGATCTCTATCGATACAGTGAGCGGGTTTAGGCAGTTTGTTTTGTTTAGAGGTCCGCTCCAATTTTGTTAGTTTATCTATTAAGTTAATCAGTTAAAACAATACAATTATGAAACTCTTAAACACTTCTCTCATCATTGTGAAATTTGTTTTGTGGCTCTGCTCGTTTTAGCACATTACTCGAAATCACATTAAATCTATGTTTTGATTATTCCAACATATTCTATAATTTCTTAAATTTTACATTTTTAGTTTTTTTTAATTATTTAAACCATTATAATCACTAATCTTCAGAACTAGTTGTTAAAGTAATGTACAATAATTTTTTAGTTATTTAATTGTTGACTTTTTAAAATTTGAACTCAAATATATTTATATATTTCCTATAATATTTGAAACATAACAATCTAAAGTTATATATGTTTAGTTTGGTTGTTGACTTGATGCGATAAATGTAAGTCTAACAAAAAAAGCAATTTTGATTTATTATGTGTACCTAACATTGTAGGAAATATAGGCAGTATAAAGAATGACAAACAAAATAACCAAACAAGAAAGCTTATTGATTGAAGGTTGCGCCTTGGTATGGTGACCACTGACTTGAAAGCTTAAATCTGGTAAACCTTGGTGTCAATCTATATACCGATACCAACGAACATGTCCACTCGTAGCCCCTGGCTTTGAAACTTGCACAAACTTACCTAGGAAATTAGGATCAAAGTAGAAATTGAACAGAAGCGAACAAAGTTCGAAGGAGCACTTTATGAAATTATCTTCTATCAAGATCGAATGTACTTGTTCGATCTAATAAGTACCTTCTGTCAATCAAAACATTATTGGATTAGCATTTGGGTTAGAATGGGGAAGATGACTGGGGTACGGTGGGGTCGGGGGTTTCTTGAAGAAATTGGTTGGGCAATACGAAGTGGGTTGGTATATGGGGTTTCAATACTACCTGAAAAAGTGGTGTAATTTAATTTTCAAACACAATTCGTAGTGCACATTATTGTACCAAAAGTTGACAACGTTTGTACTGATAGTCTTCACAAATACAGATCTACCTCTAGAGTAATGAATCGAAAAAGACTGTCATACCAGATGATGCCGACAGTTAGTATAACAAGTTGTTCTCGTATAGTAATCAACAAATTATTCCAATTGCTAGCGACACTCGGAATAACAGTTTGCTACAGTAAACACAAGCAATACAATAAAATAAACAACACAAGAGGTTTGTTATCCAGTTCTGTGAAAACTCTTCACCTACGTCTGGGGGAAAAAGTGCCCTGTGAAAGGATTGCTTTAGTATATGGTTGAGATTTACAAATAACGACTTATCTCCCTCGGACGCCATATCCTACTCTAACCTAATGTCCAAGCCCAGGCTCCTCTTGACTTGAGACTACCTCTAAGCTCAGGTTTTCCTGACTTCCACTTGATATATCAGGCTGCCCCTGATTGTGAGATCCCTCACTATACTAGAAACTCAGGCTCCTCCTGACTTGTACTTTAATCACCTCTCCTAGTGATTGGTATATCAAACTCCCCCTGATTGTGAAATCCACGCACTTTAATAATCAAATCACCCTTGCGGTGTTTGACAAAAGCTGTTACAGAACTCCAGCTGTTAAACTAGATGTCGGTAATAGTTGCAGACGACAACAGAGTACAATAGTAACTGAACACATATACTACAAAGAGTTGTATAGCATAGCTCTATTACAATTAACCTAGCTCTCAAATCTAAAGAGAAAATAAGTGTATGGGGCGTGAGGGATGATTTCTAATATGTCTTCTTGATCCTTTTATAGAGAAAAGCTTCCATATAAAAGTTTCCTTATTCCATTATGGTAATAAATCCCTCCATATCATATCTCTAGGGTTGCCGCCTCTTCTAAGCTTGATTACCACGAAATCCCTTCAACCCTAGATCACATTCAGAAGCCCATGGTCCGAAATAAAGGCTTCACAATTCAGTTTCGATGTAAAGGCCCAATCGAAACACACAGTCTGCAACGCGACTGTTGTTACCACATGTTAACAACAGTTGGTCGAAAACAGTTCCAGAACAGACTGCTTCAAGCTCACAAATCATTTCATTCTTCTTGGAGATATTTAACCATCACAATCTTGAATCATGCCTTGTGAAAATACATGGTAGCTCAACGAAAAACTTAGCCAATCAATATGCACTAACAAACTCCCCCTTTGGATAAGTTTTTCGTGGCAAATCCCAAATCTTCGGTTCTTTGTTGAAATCTTCACTTGAACGCAATAGGAAAACACTTGGGAACATATCTCCTTGGAAAGTACATCTTGGTTGTTCTCAAGTTAGTCTTGATAACACAATCATAAGTTCAAACCCATGAATAGCCACACATGGATCAAAAGCATAACACTTCTCTCCCCCTATTTTCTAGAAAAACTCTATTCAAGCAAGCAACAACGTTCTTGAATGGGATACTTCCAAATTCTCAGCTCCTCATCAGGTGACAAGATGTTGGTAACATATGTCGAATCTCTTGGTATAACATCAGAATGATCTATTACATGACTTCAATTTAATAATCACGAGAGCTAATAAACATGTGTCCTCCTTCTTCACCATTAGAAATAATCTCATATTCCTTCACTCTCTCATTAAGTTGCAAATATGCTTCCTCAATAGTCATGTCCAATATGAACCAACGAATTGTGACAGAAAGGAGGACACTGAAATCTTTTAGTATATTCATCACACTACTTAATCACCCTAGACTCATTTCAGTAGCACTTTTTTGATACACAACAAATTTCCATCCTGTTGCTCCACATAATAAATCCCTCAATATCATATCTCTATTAAGTTTTTAATCAATACAATAAATTTTTTTATACTCAAATGAGTTAAATTCAGGCGACAAATTAATTAAGCGAGCTAACTTATAGCTCTTTTAAGTTTAAGCTTTGCTCCATGAACCAATATAACGAGCCGATCCAAAGATTTTATTCAACAAGTGATCAAACCGAGCTGAAATCTCTCCAATTCGGACTCGACTCGTGTATTAGTTACGAATCTAGATCTGTATTTTGAAAGTACAGAACAAGGACAATTAATGAATTTTAGTATTTGAAGTTATCATAAAAAAATTATAAATAAAAATAAAAACCTCACATTAGACCGTTAGAAAATTCAATTCAAAAAGCTATAAGCCGCTCCTCCTTTCTCCTCTTCATCAAAGCTCATGATTTCAATGGAGGATTCTGAGAGCAACCAAAGCACATCAATTATTATAGAGACAACCCCATTACACCCTCTTCACCAAATCGCATCAACGCCAACTCACAAGCTTCTCTTGAAGCAATGGCTTAAAGAAGAAGACCTCATTCTCAACAGAGTCTCCCTCAAAGAAACTCAACTCGACTCGATCCGTAAAGAGATCACTCAGCTCTACTCATTCTTCTTCATCTTCCACTCCCTTTCTCTCATCCTCCTCTTCAGCGCCTCGTCTCGGGTTTCCAATATTGGCTTCTGCCACCGTTCTTGGCTCCCATCACTCTGTTCTTTATTTTTCTCACTTGGTATCATTTGGGCTGTTAGGTACTGTAGAAGATTCGTATTGTTCATGGGTGTCCAAATTTAGAAATGAAATTTGACATTATATTATATTAAAATAATTGTAATCTTTTTTTTTTTTTACTTTTATGTGTTTTAGGGTTGTCCGAAAATTTGAATTTTATAAATGATAATTCGAACAACCACTACTAATATCCTAGATTTTTTCTTGACGAGCGTTCAGTCGAACACCCAAAAAATTTACGAAATGAAAATTGTAACTCTTTTGTTTACTTTTATATGTGTTTGATGTTTTGTGTTTTACACCCCCATTATTGATGTTCTAGATCCATTCTTGTAGGTTCAAGACTGATGTTGAAGAACATGTTGAGAAAATGCTGGAAAGGGAGAAGGAAGATGGGAAGCTTCTTGGGAAGTGTGTTGATGAGCTGAAGAAGAAGGGGATTGAGTTTGATTTGCTGAAAGAGGTTGATGCTTTGAGGAGAGCTAAGAGTTTGAAGATTGAAGCTAAAGGTGTTGCAAAATGGTCTTCCAGAGATTTCGTCACCCTTTTTTTCTTCTTTGTTTCTTGTTTAGTTCTTGGTTTGACAAGGGTCATTCTTTGTAGTTGAAAAAAGGGACATTTTTAAGGAAGTAGATACCAATAATCCATGAGGTTTCGCTCTAAAATCGATTGACGTATGAGAGTAAGTTCGAACATTATTAATTAACCGTGGAGGGTACCGTCAACTGTGTCAACTGATTTTAGAACGAAACCACATGGATTAATAATGGTACATTGTATTGATTAGTTGAAAGATGTTATAATAATGTTACTAGCAGAAGCTTGAGTTGGTTCATTAGAGTAAAACTGCAGAATACTTTGTTCTGCTGTTATTGAGATACCTGGAGTTCTTTTTGAGATCATATGGAAATAAAATTGTCAGATTTGAAATTTATTACACAATTCTACTGTTTCATTGCTAGTTGCTAAGCAAATTCAAACAACTTGAAACTGAGAAATTCACTGAATGCATAGTGTCAATAAACGATACCAAATCTAACAAGACATTCTTAATTCTTACTAAGCATTTCAGTTTAACAGATATGCAATCTTACAAGTATTACTATGATCTCTCTCCCAAACATATATCAATAAATTTAGACACTGTTGCGAGTATTAATGTTTTGAGAAAGTTGCCTAGTTGGCTCTACTTCTATACTCCTGTGGAGTGTATGGATCGGTTGAACCAGAGATGCTAGCATCAATTTTTGAATCAACATTACACACTGCCTTTGATGTGTCATTGAAACTCCAACCAGTTAGGTAACCAGGCTTAGACGTGACTGTGGCCAACTCGACGTCTCCAGAGAGCATTGCTACCACTCTAGACATTGATGGTCTCAATCCTAGTGAGGTCTGTGTGCACATTAGAGCCACTCCTATAACCCTCTTCACTTCAACTTCATCGAATTCCTGAAGATCTTTGTCCACTAGTTCAATCTGTTGATTACTTTCATGAAGGTTCCATGTCTGCAATGGTGAAATAAGGTCAGCCGGGGATCAGTGAATAGTGTTACTGGGAAACATATATAGTTTTATATGAGAAGGGGGCTAACAATTCAAATGCAGGATGAATTGGCTTTCAAAAGTGACAAGGAGTAGAAATGATACCCATTCAAGAAGAAATTTCTCTTCTTCTCCCAAGTTTGAGTCACAGTTTGCTCTTCCACTGACCATTTCCAGAGCTACAACTCCGAAGCTAAACACATCAGCCTTCTCTGTAAGATGTCCGCGCATTGCATATTCTGGTGCCAGATAGCCACTACAATCGACAATCAAGAGTTTTATTTATAAGTCAACTCCAGCGAACTAGAATCTCGTGAATGTGCAAGGAGTGATGGATCTTACAATGTTCCAGCAACATGGGTGCTTATATGGGTCATCTTTTCATCATAGAGTTTAGCCAAACCAAAATCTGATATCTTAGGGTTGAGTTCAGAGTCTAGAAGAATATTACTAGCCTTTACATCTCTGTGCACAATTTTAACTCTAGAGTCCTCATGAAGATAAGCCAAACCCCTCGCTACTCCCAAACATACATCAAATCTTGTAGGCCAATCAAGATATACGCCAGTTTTCCCTGCTTAAATGAAGTTAAGAGAAAGACATCAAAAAGAAACTAATCTTTGTCAACCAAGAAATAGAAGTGTAATCCAATGTATAAAAAAACATAAAGAAGTTGAACAGGCTTATAATACCAAATAAGGCTTTATCGAGACTTCTGTTTTCTAGATACTCATATACAAGAAGTCTGTTATCACCATCGATGCAACATCCATACAGTTTCACAAGGTTACGGTGCTGCACCGCAGATATAGCAGCAATCTCTGCAACAAACTGGCTCTTTCCTTGACTAGATGAAACAGACAATTTTTTAACAGCAACAATTCTCTCGTCACTAAGGGTTCCCTATTCAAAACAAGAATAGAAATATCAAAGATGAGAACAATATTAATAAACAAAACCAAACTAATCCAATAAGCAAAGAGCAGAAATAAGATAAAGATGATACAGGAAGGTGGAAAAAAACTTTGATTATTAGACATGATATACATTGCTTAAGAAAATCCCACTAAGAGCAGTAGAGCACACAACTGAGAAAAGATAACGTAAGTTCAAGATCTTCCCATGAAGAGGTCTAGAGTTGGATGTTGAGAATTGGTTATGAAATATGCACTCAATATGCAAGAATCGGAACCAAATCAGTAGTTTCATTGAAGGAAGATAAATTTAAACGAGGTCTACATCATTGTTCACAATCTCATCTTTCAGATCCTTATTCAGTAGACACAGTTGTTAAGCTGTTTGAGAGTATGCCAAACAGTAAACTACCTAATATATTACCTTGTAAACAGATCCAAAACCTCCCTCTCCAAGCTTATTGTCACAATTGAAGTCATTTGTAGCAGATCTTAGTTCAGCATAGGTGAAAGTGTAGGGTCTAGCACCCATTCCCAAGAACTCTGTTTCAAGTGGAGTGAATTAAAAGAAGATGAACCACAAATCCATATAAATCTATCCAGCATTCAAATGTGAAAGAATCGAGAGTTAATAAGTGAGAAAAATGCAGCGATATTATGTAGTAGAATGAGCCAATAATAGAAGACAATGCAGGAAAAACAGCACTTCATATGACCACAATGATGTAGATTCCTTGACATTACCTTCGTCTTCATTGGTTCTTTTCCTTTTCTGAACAATGTAATACACAACAAACAATGCAAAGAAGCAAACAATTCCAACACCCACAACTAGCCCCACGATGATCCCAGTTCTGTTAGAATTGTTACTAACAGTGGGCTCAAAATCTGAAGAGAATTTTCATTAAAGAGTAGTCAGCACTAAACAAGTTTTTAACCTTTAAAAGTATAGAAAAGCTTATATACTTGGTGCGACACTGATGGCTGAGATAGTTGGTCCATAGATGCCACGAGAAGGTATACAACAAGTTCCTTTACCAGCCCAGAAAAAATGGATCTCCATGAAATTTTCAAAAACTTGCACTTGGAATGTCTTTTGAACTGCTCTGAATGAAACACCCCCAGCCTCTTCTCGTATGTCGAAATCTCTCAGTACCAGCTTTCCCTGTAACCAATTGGTAGAAAAATGTAACATATCCAAAAGGAATAAGGAAGAAGGGGAAATCTTTCATTGTCTCACACTCTGACAAGAGGTGCATAAAGCCTATAAGAGATGAGATTCAGATTTTTTGAAGCCCGAGAAATGCAACCTCGGTCTCTTACATGTATTTACAGGATAAAAAAGTATGCTAGGTAGGGAATCAGATTGATAATAATAGTCACTTTAAAGCAATAAGAGAATACTAGCACCTGTGATACGTTTAGATTAGTATTGAACAAACCTGGATATATACATTAAACATACGCCTTCCGGTACTCTCCGAACCTGGAGGATTGGGTATTGATGATTCAGCAAATTGAAGGTTCAAAGTGTAATTGCCATTCTCAAGGCCCAACCCCGTAGTATCTTGTAGTGATCCAGAGACTCGTGCAGTTTGGAATAGTTCGGAATCATTAGTATTTCCGTACTGATCAAAAGATAGAGTTTTATACTGCGGACTGGTTGTATGAGTAGGCAGACCAACATTACTGACTGCCCATCTGCCAGAACCAGTTACATAGTAATTTGCTGGCCCAAGAGTCTGATCATCCGTTTCATAAACAATCTGATCAGAAGATGTTATTTGTAGACCACCACACCTAATTGCAAAGCTAGAATCTGCAAGAGAAAAAGTAAAACTGTCATGACTGCAAAACTCTACTGATTGTATGATTTATCTTGCTAAGATGGAACATTAACCATCTAAATTAATGAGAAGTAAAAGAATTGGTACACACTGTATAAGATCTATAAGTTAACTAAAATTACTGGCGTAATGCAAAAGAAGGATTTTTTATTATTTATCCTAGGGTCCAAAGTAAAATCCGTGTAGGGAAAAATTCGCCGGTGTATAGATTTTATCGGAAATCGAAGAAGATCATTTGTCGAACTATAAGTCCACTAGCGTTTCTTGACGATTTGTGATATATTAAAACTTTTGTGACGTGACTTGAGTTCGATGCGACAGGCTTGATTTGAGTTTGAGCTGACTTGACTTAATTTGATTCGGTTTGATTTGACTTGGATAAAGAGCTCATGAAATTTTGGATATAATGTCGCAGTGGCGATGGGCTTTAAAGCGTCACGGAGTTGTATATGGTCGAGCGAGCCTTAGCGGCGTATTCGTGTTGGTTGCATGGAGCGATCTTTGGAGTGCTTGGACTTGATCTCGGTCTACTTTGGACTTGATGGACCTCTGCGGGCGTTTGCGTGGGACTTTGCTTTGAATCTTTCTTGGCGGTGGGACTTCGGATTTATTACGGGAGGTACCGCATTTTGTGGTGGGACTTGGTAACGAGAGTCCCACTTGTCTTGTGAGGACTTGATTTAGGATAAGCTTCAGAAACTTTAGGCTGTATGGAGTGATAGTAAGCAAGTATGGAAACGGCGTTATGCTACTTGTATTACGGCGATGCTTAGCGGCGATATTCTTGTAGAGTGGGGCGTAGTGAGTTGGCCTCACTTGGACATGATTTAAAACTTGAAGTAAAGGTTCTTACATGCTTATACTCTGACGGCCTTAGCGAACTTGTTGTAAGTGATGATCGGTATGAAGGTGGAGCGTTCTAGCCTTATTAATGATGCGATTAACTAGACAAGGACTTTAGCAACGTGTTTCTATGCGGAATCGATTATAGGGGCCAGAAAGCGTTAGTGTATTCTATATTTGGAACTTGATAAATCAAACTGAGATTTTCGGTGTTCATGCAAGATTTATAAATAATCATGGGCTATTTAGCTTATTCATGAATATTGAGAAGCGTTCTTGAGAAACTTTTCGTCGATTCATCCAGTTTTGCTTCAAACTTGAAGATTATTGCGTTTGTGCGGTAATCTTGATTTCGAGCGGTTATTTTCGCCCACTGGATAATTTTCGACCATCACGTGGTGTTTTCTTGGCGTTAGGCGGTTATCCTCATGCTCGGGGAGGTTTGAGCAATTTATCTTCATGCTCGAAATTAGGTTGATAGTTTGCTTCATTATCGAGAGCGCGGTAGGCGGATTTATCCTCATGCTCAGGAGGTGGTGAACAGTTTATCCTCGTGCTTAGGAGCGGTCTTGAGTCTGCTTTAGAAGTATTTGAACCTCGGGTTTCGATTGCTCGTGCATCTTACCCTTGTTTTGATGGTTTCTTATTTCGCTTGAAGTCTCAACTCGTCGACGGCTTTCATGAATATAGGATATTGTTAACTTACATACTTAGGTATTAGCCTTGGTGGCATTAGTTCCATAATGTACGTTGGTGGGCGATACATGCGGGATCGTTCATTACCATGAAGAGAACTTCGTCTAGAATGCTATTTGGTTTGTCCCAGATAGAATAATCCTTGAGTTTGATATAGACATAGCATTGGACCACTAGTTCCTCTAATTCATCTAGAAACGATCGCGTGCGAGACTTCGTGTCCCGGGTTCGAACATCAGCGTCCTGTCTTGGTCTTTTTAACTGCGATATGTAGGGAAGGAAGATATAAACTTGGCCTTCATTAGCTTCCAAGGATGAGGACCATTAGCTTCGAGGATGAGGATTCTTTATTTGGCATTGGGCTAGGAAAGGTACGCTTCTCTGATATGCCTTCCTCTTGTTCTTGAGGTCTCGACTTCTCAAGGTGTTGTTGATCCTCATACTCAGGCGCTCTTCTATGAGGTGGACAGTTGTTCCACAGCATCTGCTCGTGGATGTATTTGTATATCGGGTCGTCCGATTTTTCCTGAGGAACTCATTGAGGACGCCCCTTGGTTGGGTAATTAAGTGAGTATTTACGATATGGTCAACTCATGAACATATGGATTTGAGTCTGAGGTTCTCTACTTCCTACAAAGATACCAGTACTTTCCAGTTATGCGTCTTAAAAAATTTCACGCTCCCGCGTATCTCGTTTAGCGTCGCTACCCATTTTGATATGCCTTTGGAGGTTGGCCATGAATCTTTCCTTCATCGCTTCCCAGGGATGCATCTTCTAGACTAACAAGGTTCCTCTGTTTGGCGTGACATCATCTTGTTCCTTTATCTTTGACTTATGAGGCCAGGCTTTCTTCTTTCCTCTCGTGATTGATTCGCGAGTTACGAGGTTGGTTTTCCCAGTCATCGAAGGCAGAGATTAAATCCCCATTACCCCCAATCTTAGGAAGACCCATTTCCTCTTGATTTTCTTCTTGAGGTTGAGATTGCTGACACGAGGAATACCGGCGTCGTTTCTCGCGTATTTGATTTAATACGAGCCGCTTCTCAACCTGCATATGTGGTGGTTTATTACCCTCTGATCGGGGACATGAAGCGATTGGTTTTGTGTACATCCAACCACTGCTTGGTTGAGTTCTTAATGAGACCATAATTTACGTTTACACATCTGCAGGTGTCGTTCAACCCATATTATGCTTTCTTGTCATTAACTTAATTAGTAATTATCCAATGGCTTTGTCTTTGATGGATATATCACTTGCCCGGTAGGAAGTCGTAAGCTTTTAGACCCGTGAGTTCCATGTTCTATCTTGGGTCCTTCTTTAAAATCACAAAACCTTTAGAAGCGACCACACTTACACCTTTTAAATTTGAGTGAGGATAGGGTCAAGCCTTTGAATGCTTGAACTAGATCTTCCCTGCTTCGTAATGTCGAGATAAATTTGTTTGAAGCGAGGAAAGGCGTTTGGGCGCCTCGGCCGCCTTTCATACTAAAGGTTTGTTCCTCTGTTATAATATTTGGCATCGGTTCTTCAATTGTGAATGAATTCTTATCCTCCTTAACACATCTCTCCATCCATCCTTGCAATACTTAACCTTTGGTGGTATCGATGGGAACGGCACGTATTGTTGTTGTGGATCCGAATTAACGATAAAATATTATGCGTGACCTTGGCATCTATCACGTGAAAACCATGGTAGTTTCTAATTTCCCTATCACCACGGAATCTGCGGACTTACTTTTTCGAGTTGGCTCCACTTGGTTGAAGTATTCTTTATATCTTGTAAGTCCCGTCGTTTCATGGATGCGCATGCGTCGTGATGACTTTGAGAAGTCTATCCTTGCACTTTCAAGATGGACTTCTATGGTTGATGAAATGCGTAACTAGCTCTTCTTTTCTTTTGTTTGGTAGCGATTAGCTACGTCATCTTACTTGTCCTCTTTGTCTTGAGAAAAGCGGTTGAAAACTCACTTCCAGTTGAGCCCATTATACATGGAGGCAAGCTCGAGTCGATATACCCGGTGAGCGTGTTCCCTTTGAAGGAAGCGAGCGATGCATTTGACCATTTCATCCCCTTTAGTCGGCATTGTTTATGCGTCAAAACAAAGTGAGCTTTATGTTGCTTAGGTTGTTTGATAGCCCTTAGGCATTTCGAGGTGAGTACATATGGGAGGTATGTGGGCACTGCGTGGGTATAGAGGTGACTCCCAATCTTCGCTGACCTTTGTGCCTCAGTATATACTCCTTGACTAATGCTCTGGAATCATC
Organism: Lithospermum erythrorhizon; assembly: GCA_019722365.1. Taxonomy (NCBI): domain Eukaryota; kingdom Viridiplantae; phylum Streptophyta; class Magnoliopsida; order Boraginales; family Boraginaceae; genus Lithospermum; species Lithospermum erythrorhizon. The sequence goes on from JADFUC010001899.1 coordinate 74,850, forward strand.
CACGTCTTTTTGAAATGATAGGAGTTTCTAATGTGTTTCTTGTTGGTCGCTTGTGATGCGCTGGCGAGGCGTCACGGGGGATAGATAGGCGTTCCATTTCCCATTTTAGAATTCGGGCGCCTCTTTTTGCCGCGCTGCTGGCTTGTCTTTTGATGAAGCTATCTTTCTGTCATCGGCGATAGAATCATTTCGGTGGTGTATCTTCTCTGGCGTGCTTTCTACCGTCCACTGTTAGGGTAGCCATGCCTTTCTTTCCGAGGGGTAATACGATAAATCATTCTTTGGTGCTAGAAGTCTGAGCGGCGAATGAGTCGGACTCACGATTGCGAGATCCACATTGGGTGTCTTTGGTGTGAACTGATTTAGCGAGTTCTCTACGGCGTTCGTCGCCGAAGTTCTCATCATGTGTTGAGAAGGTTCCTCATGTAGCATCGATTGCGTTAGCTACTCTCGTCGTGACTTGGTCTACTTTTAGAGCTCTGACAATGGTTAGCAGGAGAGACTTCACTAGGGTCTTTGATTGACATCTCCAGGCGGCTTTTGTGTATTTAATAGACTTTCTTGGTGTGACCCCTTCTCCTTGTAGTATCCTTTGATACATAGAGAGGAGTTGAGATAGTCCTCTTGGTAACAACACGGTTGTCAATAGTGACGAAGAGTAGTTGACAGTCCCACCGGGCGTGTCACAAACTGTAATGCAAAGAAGAATTTTTATTATTTATCTTAAGGGGTACAAAATAAACCCCTTTGTGAGGGAAAATTCACCGATGCGAGGTTTTATCGGATTGAAGGCAGTAAATTGGATCGATTGTCAAACTATAAGTCCCCAAGCATTTCTTGGCCGATTTGTGAGATCATGGCTTGCTTGACTTGAGCTTCAGTGCGACCCAGGCTTGATTTGAGCTTGAACTTGATTTGAGCTTGAGATTTGATTTGATTCGGTTTGATTTGACTTGGATAGGAGCTCTATGAGCTGGATATGTGTCACAGTGTGATGAACACAGAATGCAGGCTTGGATATGGTCCGAGCCGGGGAGCCTTAGCAGAGTATTCCCGTGTTGGATGTATGGACTTGATCTTGGGTCTTGGACTTGATCTCCGGTCTACTTTGGACTTGATGCACCTAACGGGGCCGTTTGCGGCGTGGGACTTTTGCTTTGACTACTGCTGGTGGGACTTCGGATTTATTAGCCAAGAGATACTTCACCTTTTGTGGTGAGACTTGGTAGCTTAAGAGTCCACTTGTCTTTGATGGGACTTGATTTGGAGATAGAACTCCAAGCTTTAAGTTGTATGGAGTGATAGTAAACAAGTATGGAAGCAGCATTGCTTCTTGCTTGTACTACAACGGCCTTAGCAGCATGTTCTTTGTAGAAGTGGAACTTAGTGATTTGGCCTGTTGGACTTGATTAAGTTTTTGAAGTCTGGTTACTTAGAAACTTTATACTCTGGCGATATGACTTATTATTGTATGAAGGTGGGCGTTCCAACCTTATTGATAATCTTGAGTAACTAGAGCGTGTTTCCCACGGAATCCATCTATAGGGGTGAATGTTCGGTGTATTCTATACGGAACTTGATGAATCCAAACTTTGAGATTTTCATGTGTTCATGCAAGATTTATGTTCAATCATAGGCTATTTGTTTTGACTGCGAATATTCGAAGAGTTCTTAAGAAATTTTCGTCGATTCTCATCGATTTTGCTTGAGCTTGAAGGAAATTGTGCGTTTGTATTAATCTTGATTTCAGCTGCCTATTTTGGCCACTTGGAAGTATTTTTCAGTCACCATGTAGTGTTTTGCTGGCGGTTTAAAAGATTTAACTTAGAGAAATCTCAAAGGGTTTTCTCTATATTTTCTTAGGTGTTTTGGATGTGAATGGTTCTCTAAATTCCGAGACAAAAATGGGGTTTATATAGACTTGAGACTTTGAATCTTTCAACTACGATTGGTTGGTTTTCGGTGGATTAAGGGGACTTAAGCATTGATTTTTTGAGGAAAGATGCGGGCCAGTTGATGGCTTCTTGGTCATAAGAAAACCTAAAATATGATTGCTATTTTGAGGTCCTTGGATGTTTTTTTTAGACTAGGTTGCTTGAACTTCTTGGAGTCTTTCATTTGAACCCGTGATTTCGAGTCTTCGTTTGAGCCACGTGGCTTCCCAAATGTTTCTTATAGATTTTTGTTAAATTAGGGGTTTCAGGCCCCTAATTTCAATTGACATTTAATCTGAACTATTTTATATTAAATGATATTTGAGTTCAGAATTAGGGTTAATTAATGTCAAAACCCTTGATTTTTAGCTTTGATTAATTAAGGGGCTTAATCAAGGGGCCGCTTACATGAAGATAGAAGGTTTGATGGTTTAGTAGAGACGCCCCCAACTTGACCCACGTGGCATCTTTAGTGGCTCGACTTTTAATTAATTCGTCTTTTCGATTCCAATTATTGTTTTGATAAATTTTAGATATACCAAACTCTAGTTCTTATGAATGCGGTTTAAAGAATAGGCTTGTAAAGTAAAATTTTAAATTATAGGATACAAAAAAGATTCATTATTTGGGATCCACTTTACTATAAACAAGCTTTTCAAATTAAGTTTCAATTTTCCATATTTTCAAATAAAGGAACTCACCTTTTATCCGTTCAAATAAGGAATTCTTGTTCATCTTTTTAGTTTTAATTTAAAAAAAGGGCAAACTTCGAACTATACATAAGAGAGGATTTTGGACATTTTTTGTAATAGAAAAAATATGGGTAAATTTTGTTAAATTAAAAATATTAATAATAATAAAATAAAAATAAATATCATTTCTCCCCTCAAAATCGCTGACCTCTTTATCCATCCCTGCCCATTCTTTTTCCTTTACGCTACAAAACAACTTACGCCTTTGACCCAATTCTCCTACCTCGTCTCTCGCATCTCACAAGCCCCAAAGCTATTTATTTGCTTAACACCACCCCTTGCATTGCCTCCACCTCCTCGAAATTGAGATACGGTACACCCAGAGCTCGAAATCCACCTCCTCCCGAGGAAGTTGAGCTCTTTATCTAGACCATAGTAGCATAAGTACTACTATGAAGAAGAGGGGTAGGCTGAACGTGAGTAAGTGGGGTGGTGGCGGCAAGCTCGATTTGCTCTCTAGATGTTGTGCCCCTTCCAAAACATACGCTCCAAATCTTGATTTGTAGGTTATTTTTCTATAATTTTGAGTAAGCGAGCAAATTAGTTTCAATGGTGGGATGAGGTGTTATTAGAAGAAGATGGTCGTGATTTGTTGAATTTGGTGTTGTTGTTAGTTATTGAGCGGTGGGGTTTAGTTCAGGAAAGGAAAAGATTGAGGGGTGGGGGTAAGTATGTAAAGAGGTGTGGGTGTCGGGTAGGGTGGGGTGGGGTGGGGTGTTGGGGGTAACGGGGTAGGGGTGGGGTTGGAAAGTGTTTTAATTTATTATTAAAGTAATACTCCGTATTTTTTATTATTATTAAGTAATACTCCATATTTTTTTATTTATTATTAAGTAATACTCCGTATTTTTTTAGTTTAATACAAATAACCCATAATTGTTTCTATTACAAAATATGTCCAAAAATCTGTTTTATGTATAGTTCCGATTTTATCCTTTTTTAAAATGAAAATTAAGGGGTAATTTGAAAAGTATGAATGTTTAATCCTGATTTGATAAGATAAAAAGGTAAGTCCCTTAATTGAAAAGATGAAAAGTTAAGTTCCTGAATTGAAAACTTGTTTATAGTAGAAGGGGCACTAATAAATTAAGCCGACATAAAACAACATATCTTTATCAAGCTAAGCAAGGAAAATTTTGCAGTATAATAATCCACAACTTAAACAACCAGAATACTTGTTACACTCACGGATCGGAGACCCTCGATTGCAAGGAAAATTTCGTTGTAGACAGTTCAATCCACGAGGTAGATAACTGAAACAAATTAAAATGGGTTCTGAATTTCTGATCATTAGCGAGCATCTTAGAAGTAAAATCAAGACAGAATCTTCAAAAGAGAACTCTTTCCAATAACTTCGTGTACTAGAGGTTAAAGGGACCACTTCTCTGAATGACATTGTACAAACTCAAGAATCTTCTGAAAGGATATATCCAGAAAGAAAGACACTTTTAGGCTCAGTAAATTTCTCCTGATCCTAGAATTGTTCATGGTATTGCATTGTGATATTCTTACAACGGAGTGAACGGACTGATTATAAAAGCCTCTAAATTTGTTGGTTAATAGTTTTCTAATTTCATTTTCTTTTTTCTTTATTATTTATACTTCGATGACTGGTTAATTTTTGCATGGATCTGTTCATTGATTCTTCTGTTTGATAAAATGGTATATTCTGTGACCAAATGCATGATTTGAGATAGACAAGTGAAAAGCAAAATCACCTGCTATCGATGTCTCCTAAATCTTCTATGCTGAAGTTGTTGGCCACCAAATTCCTGATTGTTCAGCCCAGAAGAGCTATCAACATCAGTTTCACAAAGTGTATGCTCCAAGGAAATCAATTGGTACCAATCGAGAAATTGTATGTTGTAGCTAATATGTATAAACCAGACTTACAGATTTAAGTTATTTTCTCTGATCCAAGAAGGAAAGCCCCCTGATAATTCATTATATGATAAGTCTCTGCACAAAGAGAATGAAAGTAAGCACAAGAATCAAAGCTGGCATCTAATGTAATGAATTGAACATGTTCAATGGAAACATATAAAACAGTTCATGTTGGCAGAATAAGTTTTTTCATGTAATAGGAAAAATAAGTGTTGAAACATTCAGAAAGATCACACAGTCGCAACATTTGAATTTATTTGGCAAATTTGCACGGTTCCCTCCTCAATATTGCCTCAAATGATAATCGCGGATGTTCATGGTTTATTTCACTTGCACCAAAATTCATATTGCACCAAAAATATCTAATTTTGAAAACCATGTCACAACATTAGAAGAGATCGTTGTTTTCGTGCTCCGGTTTAGTAAATTCAATTCGCATTTTAGCCAAGTTCAATACATGCAGGCCCTTCTTTGAGGGCGTTCGAGCGATATTTTGTCTGGTATTTTTCATATGGTACAATATTTTACCACCATCGCTTAATTGATAGGGACATTTTTCTTAAATGGAAATCACTTATCGTTCCGCACCAGTTAAAAAATGGAAGCATGAGAAAGATAATAAAAGCTCCAAATTTTGTGTAAAATGAAACTTCTGATTCTATTTTATTCTTTTTGTTGTAATTGATGTTTTCTCTTTATTTTAAATGTTTGTTTTTAATTGAGGATATTTTTATTTTATTGTAGTTGATGATTTATTTTTACTTTAAGGTTTTTTTAATTCAATACAAGGCCGTTTATTTAAGTAAATTAATTTAAATACATTTAAACGGGATCATAATGAGACTGCCCTAAATACATGTATGATAAGTATATGCTATTAGTAACAAACTATTTTCAAATGATTCCATCAACATAAGCATAAAGTTACCTCTACTTTTCCTCTCTCATTTCTAACCAAACACTATTACAATGTGTGTCCTTTTAATTGACACTACCTTATACACAAGAAAGGATAAATATCACACAAGTCCGCATTCTTCCTTTTTAAGAATGAGATTCATAGGGGGGCATTCACTAAAAAATGAAGAGAACATCTAATATACACTCACATAGTACCGAGAGATGATGATTTAAGGAGTAGGAATGATTAATAATTTATTGTTGCCAAGAAACACGAGAGGTACAAAGTTTACATTGAGATAATTACATGAATGTGACGATTTATATATATATTTCGAGGACCATTCTAGTATTGGAGTGATAATAAGTATTAAAGAGGCTCAGAATATCTTGATGAGTTGACTTAAATCTCTGTCAAAAAGGTTAGCAGAAGACAGGTTAAATCAATTATTTAGAATCTAATACAATGAAAGGTTATAACTTCACTAGAAAAATCAAACAACTAAACCGTGTTTTCTAAAAATGTTACATCTGTGGCACACGATCATATTTGGTCAATTGGGAAATTAAACAACGACAACAAAGCAATGCTGAAATACTGATTAAGAAGAACTTACAGTTGTATTCGATATTCTCCGATCATTGCAGGAATGGAGCTAGAAATATTATTGTTCCTCAAAATTCTGCAGAAAAGCCATTTACTTAATATTTTCATAAAGCAGCTATAAGTTAGCATATTATCAAGAATGTTCTCACAATCTCTTCAAGGAAGTCAAGTTTCTGAGGAACTCCAATGAAGAGCTCCCATTAGATACATCACTGACAATCCTGTAGATATATATTACATGGATATATTAGTAAATGTGACATGAGAACAGAACATGAAGGGAAGAATTAAATATTAAAATTGAGGCTAATACTCACAACTCCTCTAAGAAGGTTAGGTTAGAGAAACTAGCTGGTACGGGACCTTCAAAAGAATTTCCTTGCAACCATCTGTGAACATACTTCGATATTACCACCAGAAACCATGTAAGGGTGAAAACTCAAAGTGAGAATTTGTAATTAGTACAAAAAAGAGTATTTTACTTACAGAAGTGTAAGGTTCATATTACCAATGAAGTCTGGAATGAGTCCAGTCAGTGCATTGTCTGAAATCCGGCTAGAACCAAATTGCCAATAAACAGACGTAAGCTACTCATAATGCTCTTATATATACGCCCACATGAAAACCTCTTACAATATTCTCAGGCTGGCGAGACCTGCAAATGTTGATGGTATCGTGCCACTGACCCCCATGCTATTAAGATAACTGGCCAACGCAAAGAAAAGATTCTTTAAGTTTTCATAAATAATAATAAGATACAATCCAGCATGAAAAGTAAGTTATGAAGCTACAAGCACTGCAAGGAGTTCTATACATTTCAGATCTCTCGAGTCATAAAATCTACCATTTTCCATTAGGACGTGATATTATATATTTACCATCGACTCCCCAGTATTAATATGCAATGCTTTCTGACATATGGTATCATGAATCAGAAGATGGATTACATTTGTAACTTGCACCAACTCACATCTGTGTTAATTTTGTGAAATTTCCAAACGATGGCGGCAAAGGACCAGAGAAATTGTTCCACCCAATATCCCTGTCATGTCAAACACACACAACATCAATATGAACGAAACTCATGAACCAAAGGGATTATTCCAATTGAAAAGGAGTATCATACTTACCCCAATATTATTCGAATGACTTACGTTAACTTTTTACCGTTTCTTTCTTTTTGTCTTACTTTAACTTTTTACAGTACAAAGATTTAAGTATTTGAGTTAGTGCATATGTGATTGTATGCATAATTGTTTAAATTTAGATAAGAATAACAAGGAAACATATAAGTAAACAATTAGAAGGTAACAAAATTTGTAATGCTACACTATTATAAAAGGGAAAACGTGGAAAATGTTGTTAAACATAAGTCGATATGCCATTAAAATATAATCAGAGGAAGTACAATCTTGTCACAACAAGAGATAACTTTTGATCACAAAGGATATTTACATTGATAACATTTCAGTAAGCCTTCCAAGTTCACTAGGTAGGGGACCAGATAAAGCATTATTTCCAAGGGCCCTATGTGATCAAGTGAAACAATAAGAAGATCAGAAACTATTTAACCATAGAATTAAGGGAAGTTGCCTACAAACTTTACATCATAGAAAAATTGTCTTACAAGTACAGCATTCGATTCAATCAGCCAATCGCTGGTGAAATGGGACCTGTGAAGAAGTTGAGCCTCAAATCCCTGACAAGACGACTATTGTTAAACTAACAACATATTGAACTCGAATTTTAACTTATTTCAGAAGTAATATAAATCAGTCTATGTCATTTCATTAGGGTCATACAGATCATTCATGAAAGTTAGATTCCAAAGCTCGTCCGGAATGGTACCAGCGATATCCATATCATAGACTCTCCTGTAATCAAACAATATGAGACACGAAAATTCATGAGCATAGGATCCAACACTCAAAAGCATAAAATAATCCATAAAAAACTAAGTAGGGAACTCTCACAGTCCAGTAATGCGACACCTATTGATATTGAAGCAATTACATTTGATTCCAGGGTTCATTTGCTGGCTTGTTTAAGTGGGTAGCGACCACTACACAACTCACCACTTATGTTCCAATTGGGTGCAGCTGAAATGCCCCATCTCTCAAACATTCTATTCAAGATTGCAGCTGCCATTTCCTTTAATAATAATAATAATAATAATAATAATAATAATAATAATAATAATAATAAATAATAATAATACTCCCTTCATCCAAATGGAAGACTTTTACTCAACAAACAATCAATCTATTAACTTTTTGTTTATATCAAAATAGTATTGAAATTAGATAATACACACTACTAACTTTATGTGAGCACGTTACAAGATAATAACAAAATATTTATTGTCAAGTTGAGTATTTTTAACTACGAAATAAAACCTTCTAGTAAAATTGAAATGAAGGTCGTATCTAAATATTGATTAAAGCAACCATTTTTTAAAAACACACAAAAAAAAACATATTATTGTTGTTTACCTTCAAAGGGATCAGTTGAAGCATTTATAGGGGTAGGGGTTGTTTGAGCTTGAGCTACTATAATAACCTGAAAGTTTCCATAGCTAATATTAATGGCTACCAAGGTGCTAAACAAAGCTAAAAGATTACATGCATGGATTATTTTCTTGAAATTCATCATCAAATAAAGAACTTTTAGTGTAGCAAGCGTTTCATGTACCAAATTAAGTTGAATTTTTCAGAATTTTAAAAGTCATTATACCAATTTTTTAAAGTGGTTATATTCAATCATTGGAAGGGGGTCTTAGTCATTAGAATCATTGTTAATCCGTTGTTTGAAAAAGTCCAAGTCATTGGATTGAAGGGGTTGACTCGAATTTAGTACGTGGCATTGTGCTTGTTACTCTTAAACCGAATAAGAGGATCGGATATTATACTAACTCCAACTTTATCGTGTCATAAGGGAAGGTTAATACCTAGAATTAGACAAATTAAATAAGGTACTTACTATCACAAGTTTTATCTTATTTTTTTTCTGAATTCCGATATCTTAGAAGCTAAATACAAGGTTATACTAAAAACACCTGATGGGTTGTAAGTACCATGCTTACAAGTTATAATGGGTAGTGCACATTTTAATTAAATTAAAAAAAATTAGAAATCCTCCCCCAATCAAACAAACCCATTAGTGGTTTCCTTCCTAGGACAAAAAATCTTATTTTGAATGATATAATCTAATTTATGTCTTCCCAAACCCAAAAAAACAAGCCACAAAATCTATAAGAAATATCAAGAATGAAATTAAGGAGAATTTGAGGAGAATTCACCATTAAAGTAATTTGCAAACAAGAAGTTGAAAAGATTGAAGCAAAAATTGAGAAGAACACCAAAAGCACATGGTTTTTTCGACTTAATAATTAACTAAATTAGTTTTTTGGAAAAAAATTATTATTTCAGTTAAGTATGCTTAGTATTTGTTATATTTATATATTTGTTAAAGGATTTTATCATTAAAGTATTGTTGTTTTGTTTGATAATACTATGTGAATTAGTTTTGATAATACTATGTTGAATGAATTTTTTTATAATTAAAGTATATCGTTAGAATTGTTTCATATTGGTTGATGTTTGAATTGCTTAAACATGTATGGGTTCAGAAATTGTTTAGATATAGTAATACATTGTTTCAAAAAGTAAAGTTTTGAACCCAATTTGTTTAATAAACATTGAAAAGATTCATTTTTTTTGTCCAATCTGATAAATAATGTGTTGAATAATAGGATGAATAAGGTAAAAAACTCCCGGCTGTCTAAATAATATAACTTTTAGGTATTCTTTATGATTTGTGTACTTTCATTTAGTAGTGATACGTGTTTTAACACACATATATTAATTTAGTGGTATCCATTTGTTATCGGAAATACGTAATATTCATGTCGTGGTAATATTTTTTAATCCACGAAATACACATAACATTCATATTTGTATTCCATCAATATACATAATACTTTCATTAATAAATTAAGTATCCATTCTAAGATAGAAATACCACATATTAGTGTCTATATGGTATTACATTTCTATACCTAAGTGTTGTTTTTAACTAACGAGGTGCCAAAATTATGTTACTACATTCTGAAGATCCAAATAGATGAATACGAATGCATTCTGTCTACTTAATAGAAGGATGGATGATTTCGGGAGAGAATGTATAAGTGTAAGGAAGGAGGATGCCTCGGAAAGACTAAAGAAAAAAAAGAAGGCAACCAAAAGCAAAGATGAGCATCAAGAAAAGAAACAAAAAAAAGACAGGCCCGAGGCGGAAGTCTAGAATCTGCGTAGTGATCTGACATGAGAAAAACCTTGAAAATCAGTGATACCCGAGGCGGTAAACACTGAATCTGAGATCCGTAAGGTCCATAGAGCTACAAAAGACGTTAAGTCAAGTGATGCGAGGGAAATAAGTGAGCGTTAATATCATGAAGACTATCAGTGGTTTTACGAGCCAGAACACAGCGTGAGCAGAGAAAAAATCATATATTCTATATCATGTAATACAAAATAAAAATTATGGCATTTGTAATGCAAAGAAATTTTATTATTATTTATTTAAGGAGTACAAAATAAAATCCACTATAAAGGGAAAAATTTCTCGATTAATGCAGGTTTTATCAAATTGAAGAGATCATTTGTCAAACTATAAGTCCACACTAGCGTTTGTTGGCCGATTTGTAGAATCTTGTTAAGGCAACGATTTAGTGTGATAGGAGCTTGGTATGAGCTCGGCTTGATTTGAGCTTGACTTGAGCATGATTTTATTTGGATATGAGCTCTATGACGAGTTGGATATGTCCTGGTCTTGATGGACTGAGATTGGGTATGGACTTGGATATGGTCCGGGAGCCTTATGGTATTCCGTGTTGGGCGCCAAGGACTTGATCTTGGAGTGTAGGCGATGCTGGAGTGCATGTCGGAGCCGTGGACTTACTACACGTGTACATTTGTGTGGGACTTTGGGTTTTAGTACCACTCGTGGGACTTCACCTTTTGCGGTGGGACTTAGTGAAATTTAGTTTCACTTAGATTTGATTTAAGCTATGAAGTGATGTGTGCTTATACTCACAGCTTGACATACTTCGGTACTTCTTCTTAGTAATGAAAGGAGAGACTTGATTTAAGCTTTGATTTAACCTTCTAGCTTATCTCTGATGTACTTAGCGACTTGTTGTTGTAGTGATGATCGGTATGAAGGTGGACGTTCTGACCATGTTGATGATCTTAATCAATCGGGCAGAGAGGCCTTAACGTCTTGCTTCACGTAATCGGCTATAGGCTGAATATTGATGTGTTCCTATGTTTGGAACTGATGAATCAAATCTAAGATTTTTTTAGGTGTTCATGCAAAAATTTATGAATCACGGGGGCTATTTGCTTATTCTAAATATTTGACGTTCTTGAAATCTATGTTAGATTCTCGTCGAATTTCTTCAACTTGAAGAATGGCTAGCGTTTGTGCGAGTAATTCTTGATTTAGTGCCTCTTTTAGGCTTCCAACCACCAAGTAGTGTTTCTTTGGCGGTTTTAAAGATTTAACTTAGAAATCTATAGGTTTTTCCTACCATATTTTCTCGAGGTGTTTTTTGTGTCTTTACGGGATTTTTGGGATGAATATTTCCAAAAATATAGAGGATATATAGGCCTCGGGCTTGAATACTCGCTTCGATTGATTGACCTCGGACCTTTTAGATGCTTCATATCGAACCATGACTTCACAGGTCTTCATATCAGACCTTAACTTCCAGGCTTAATTTGAGGCCACTGGCGATTTAATGTATTTAAATTAGGGATTTTTAGCCTCGAACCCTGAATTTAATGTTCATTTAATTCGGGGCTATTTTATCTGAAACCCTTGTTTGGCGAGGGTTTTACATTAAATTTAGGGTTGGTGAAGACCCAACCCTGTCTTCTTTAGTGGCTTGATTTAATTAATTTGATTAGGTCTTCTTAATCATTTTAATTATTTTTAAATAAATTTTCATTCTCTACAGATTGCCCCCTCGAACCGGGTACATAAGTTGTAGGTGTCGGGTTCGATCCAGATAGTGTGCATTTATTTCTTCAACATGAATGCATTACGTATTCCCAATGTTTCAAAGGGATTTACTTCAGTATCTTGCTCCACTTTATAGTGACATCCGATTCTTTTCTGTTTGACTTAGTGGATGATCCATTATGTGTTGGACCTTACTTGTGAGGGAAATTTAGTATCGTTGTTTATTGCACGGTTAACAACGCCACTTACGTAGGAGGTCGAGGTTTGTGGTTAACCGTGTTTTGACTTTATTCTGATTGCATTAAGACTAGCTATGGCCCTAATAAATGATCCGTATCATTTGAGGACTTTGAAGGATAATAAGTTGTTTATAGGACCTACCGTGATTCTTTCACACAGTCGATTCTTGAGTTTATAGGAAGATTGACTCATTTCAAGATTTATTGTGACATATTTTGCATGTCATGATCCTTAATTAAGCTTTCGGTTTGAAGCTTGACTTATTGAAGACTTAATTATGTTGGATTTAATGCCAACTTGTGTTGGGATCCCATTTAATTATCAATTTATTAGAAAATTAAATTATTCGGGTTTAATATTAACATGAATTTATTACATGTTAAGACCCATTTAATTCCTGATCCGTAGAGGATTTAATATGAATTAATTTATTCGGGATTTAATATTGACATGAATTTATTACATGTCAAGACCCCATTTAATCCTCCATTTATTAGAGAATTAGATTGTTTGGGTTTAATATTAACATGAATTTATTACATGTTAAGATCCATTTAATCATCAATTTATTAGAGAACTAATTTATTTGGGTTTAATATTAACATGAATTTATTACATGTTAAGACCCATTTAATTCCCGATCCATCAAGGATTTATTGAGAATTAAATTTTCTACACATTTAGTACTCTAGTTTTATTGCGTTTACATTGATCCGAATCCATACGGATTTAACGGAACCAATATTCTCAATTCTAACATGAATTTATCACTTGTTATATATTTAAGAAAATTAATCTTAATCCTTATGGATTGTTAGAATTAATTATCTTAATTTTAGGATTTAAATCTCATTTTATTAATTTTTTTGGGAACAATTTTGGGCCCATTTTATTCAACCGGGAAATATTCGGGATATACTTTTCGTGTAAATTTTTTTAATCATCCCTACCCATACACATGGGATTTTCGATCATAGCCTAGTAGTGGGCTAGTTCGTCTTATTTTAATTCATTACGCAAAGGGCCTACTTGTCCACCAAGACACAAGTAATGGGCTTTATGGTTTTAGATACTTTCGACTTATATGTGATTGGGTATAGTATTAGGTGACATCGTATAAGAGTATTCTATGTGATTTGTGGACAGTTATTCATTGTGTAGCCTGGTTGATGTATATGCATATGTTATATATATATAAGTATGATTATATGTGATTGGATAAAATCTGTGGTATTTGTATTCAACGCCGACTTTATAGTGACTCCGTATTCTCACAATAGGCGAGGCGTGTCGTGCCTAGGTTTAGGAGTTGATCGTCGAGGTTCGGAGGCTGGTTGGCAATTTGCAGTTAAAGATCGTGGGTGAGGCGGTAGTGGCATAGAAGATCCTCAGTCCTTTTCATCTTGTTATGTTTCCGACTTCAGAACTTTGTATTTTACGAGGAGTGTGTGACCATACCACGAATATGTTGTATTGTGGAATTATGTGTGTATTGTAGATTGTATTATTCAGGGATTCGAAATTAATATATTTTTTAATTTAGAGGTGATACATTTTCTTTGCGTGATGTGTTGTTGTTCTGATGGACAAAGTGTATTAATGCAATTAATGTCAAATGAGATCTTTTGTATTTGTCATCCATCGTCGGTGACTACGGTGTCTGAGGTTGTTGGTGACCTTAACCTCAGGCCTTGACACAGATCGTTACATAATTAATTCGGGTTCATCAATTTATATTTACATTATTAATGTAAATTCGATCGAGAATATTAGTTGATTCAAATCATCTCAATTTAGCAAATGAAGTTTAATTTCATACATGAAATATAACTTCAGCGTCCTTTGTATGTGTGTGACCTTCTAGACTCGAGATAATAGCGGTTGTATAATAATATAATAGTCATTAATACTATTACTTTGACTATACGGGATTTAGCAATACGGCGTAACCCACAGTATTATCATTGAGAACACGACTATTAATTACAATTATTATAGTTTGATATTTCACGTTTATGTAATCACATTCACTAAACTAGTAAATGGTGTTACAACAATTGTCACAATGAGCATAATAAATGAAACCAATAACTATTGATTTCCAACACTTAAAACGTCGCCCGGCGATTACTTTACAATTCCTTTGTCTCGCGATCTCTAGTCACAGGCTAACCATAAGAAGTGTGTCATGAAACACCCACGACTTTCTTTACTCGAACTATGAAACCATACTGATAAACCGACAACGTCGGGTGCGCATAATCAGTCATGATTCTCAGAGGCATAGAATCTACCTTATATCAAGGATGGACAAATCCCCTATAATATATCAACGTCTACTGTATACTCATTTGTGTTACCTAACATATGCAGTTATGATCTCCGCTTAACATGAGATGTTTGACATAGTCAAAGCACATAGCTCATATAAAATAGATAATTATATACGCAGGTCTAAGAATCGCTAAACTTCAATAGTTCTAAGCAAAATTCATAGGACACAGATATACATATCTTCTATGATTTTGTAGCGGTCATATCGACTCCTCGGTGTAAGCCAGCCATAAGATTGATTAAAACACAAGCTCCACGATCCTATAAAATGGATCATTAATCAATCACTATGCTGAATCATCAAATGCTATTTTCCCAACATGTCCCGAGCCGGGGAATATTGGCTATCTTGAACTTGAAAGGTTCTCTGTCAACAACACATGTTGTCTCTCTAGAAACTATAGACTTGCCTTGGAATTTATTATTTCAACCAACTGTGAAAATTAAATGACTATATGAATGAATTACGCATTCATATAATCTATTGAACAATTAGATTGTAAGACAAGAATTACCTTGTTTAATCAATTACTTAATTTATTATACAAAGTGAACGAACTAGCTCCCACTGAACCTTGCATCGTTTAGTTCCTTCTTCGATCTCCCGAAATCAAACTTTGATTTAATCACAGAAGAATATATCAACTCCGAGATGTTCGCTCAAGTCCACACGTGGACCCTTAAGCTTGCATGAATCTCTCAGGTCCTTCAGGACATGCAAAACTAGAAATGATAGTGCAATCAGTTTCTTAACTAGAAAGCTCTTTTACTCTTTGAAGTCTTGCATCCATACATGGTCTCTCGATCATGGAATCGGCGATGGATGAATTATCTGACTATAGTCATATCTGTTTGTGGGCAGGCCTGTTTAAGCCTTTTGCCTTGGCTTGCGCTTTAAAAGCTGTGGACATTACCATTTGGGTCCGGTTTAACATCATATATATACCCACTTACACTCGATTAATTCGAACCACACTAGTTAAGTGTAACAAGGAAAAACCTCGTTTTGGTATATATATATAGACTATTTCAGGTTTTATGGCAGTTGGCCATTTCTCGGGGTTATGATTGGGCAGGTTTATAACACAACTAAAGTGTGTTAAAACACATCTATCTTTTAAATGCACATTCTTTAATAACATTACCAACAATACAAATTGATTGGTAATGTCGTAATACTGAGTTCAAGTTTCCTTAGTTTACTCTCTGGTATACTAGACTTCGAACCCATTCATGAATGCCAGCTGTAGTGTTCGCATGGAGACAGTTGTTAAAACACTATTCTCGCATTCGAGTTCGAGTGAAGACCAACAAGCGATCCATTTCCACGTGCTTGTAGTTACCTCTATTCTCTTAAAGTTACTACAAAAAATATTCCGAATCCTCATGAATACCTTTAGTAAAACCCCACAATTCCATTATAGGGAATTGTGTTATCTCGTAATTCGTGATGTCTGACATGATCGACATGGCGTCTGATGAATCATATTACTATGTAGAGAGTTGCCTTGTCCAATAAGAGAATCTGTCTATCTTAAGTCTAATCTATCATGAATTTACATTCACCTCAAACTTCATGTTTGTTATGCCTCGACAAGAAAATGTCATGACTTATTTTCATGACTAATATAGCATATGTTACATATATGTAATTGGACTTACGGATATGTACAAGAATCAATTACTATTATATCTTTCAAGGTTGTAATAGAAATTCCTTAGTCTCTTTCAATGTCTGAAATATTATGTGTAGTTGTGCTCCCATTAAGCATGAAGGGGCTGGGTTAAATGCTACTCTTGATCCGCGATATCAAGATGAAGATTCTAACTTCTATCTTTGTCTTCAAGTTTGCAACTTGGACATTGATAATATGTCGTCTTCCTTCTTATTTCTCATTTGAGATGTGAACTTGAATAACAATGTCAAGTATCCATAAATCCTTGATGCATTGCCAGGAACATTATTTGGATTCTTCGCCCAAGCATGTTAGCGTGGTGTCGATGGGGCTTGAGTTTGAAATAGATATGGTATAGTGAACCAATGAATACATTCAACTTGGTCGAGAAACCAAATGTTTGACTCATTTATGACTATATTCGTAGAACCACGTTTCTTACTTAAATTGAATAAATCATCTAAGAAGGTAAAATAAAAGTGAGTTTTATATATACTCGACTCATGTATTCAATTACATTTTCCTTTCGGATGACCTCAGTCATCCTATATGAGTATGATTTATTCATATCATCATGTGTTTTTGCATTAGACATTAGCAATGCATCGGGGAATTGTCATATAATATTCCCGATTTGTCGGGGATTGCTTATTTAGTTGGTATCTCCTAAGGAGCCACTTGAATACATTCAAGTCATATATTTACTTCCACCTTTTATACTTCATAATGAAGATACTATACATACAGTAAATTATAATTCTATAGTAGATGGAAATAAATACCAGTTTCCTTCTAATTATGCATATGATGACACAATCTTAACATTAGACCCCGTGTTAAATTATGTCTACTTCAATGACACAACATTAACTTGTCAATTTGAGACGTTTCAAAGTTTTTTTGTCAAACATAACTCTTGAGTTGCCTCACAGTTGAGTATGAATAAATTTAGTTTAAAGGTAAGTGCAATAACTTTGATATGTGAATTTATTTCATTTATTGTGTTTCATTTATATTGAACCTGACTCTTAGTTAACCATCATAAACTAGTGACACATCTAATTAGAATAAAAAAATTGCACGATACACAAAATTAAGATTTCATCCATTGTGTTTTAACTTCATTAAACACAATTCCTTACTTACGTATCTTATCAAGTACACTTTTAAGATCAGAATGATGTCTCGTTCCTTGAATAATACGTTACTCATGCCGATGATACTTAATTTAGAACTTGATAGTATTTATATGGCCCTCCCCATTCTCTTATCAATTATGATGTATCATTCAATTACTTATATCCTTGATTAACTTGTATGTGAACATACAAACTTCATCGAAGATTAACGAACCTTTCATTAAGTCTAGCGAAATTTGACTTCAGTTCATCTTGCAAGATTAAACTCTCAAGTACATTGGCGTCATTTACCACAAGTATTATTACTCGGTTATTTGTTATTCAAAATATCATGTCTTTCATAAGAAATATAGGTTCAAAGAAAATAGTTTGAAGTTTCAACCATTCATGGATGATTTAAATTGTGGGCTCTTATAATGTAGTCACCTATCATTACATAAGAGCTCAATTATCTTTCTTTATGCCTTATCACGGCTA
The DNA here is from genome assembly GCA_019722365.1 of Lithospermum erythrorhizon. Lineage (NCBI taxonomy): Eukaryota > Viridiplantae > Streptophyta > Magnoliopsida > Boraginales > Boraginaceae > Lithospermum > Lithospermum erythrorhizon. The sequence continues at coordinate 92,817 of JADFUC010001899.1, forward strand.
TTCTTGTACTTGGCTGCATAATCATGATAAAAAACCATGTGAGTCGGCTTGGTGTCTCGACACTAGCAGTTTAGCCATAATGATATTACAATTTTGATAGCAAATCATTTGAGATATGATGTTTAATCAAACCTCCCTTTCTATTTCTAAAGTGTTATAAATATCCTTCTTTCTCTGCTTAATGATTGAAATAATAAAATTAATCATTAACTTCAAGTCATAGTTCTTTGTGCACTTAACTTTACAAGTCATGTGCAAACCAAATAGACAAAATTGCTTGCTTGGTTATACAAACCAGAAGCTTATGCTACATCATAATTCATGAACGAAGTTCACCTTGTTGATGAAACTAAATACCAATGACATGTCTTGAAATGTAGGTACACAACATTTAAGATCATCTAACAGTTTTCTCAATTGTGCTATAAAAGAGATTAAACTATTCATTTAATGCTTGTATGGTCGCTAAGAGACAATATACCATATCAGTTTTCATAGCATCATCACCTTTAATTGAGATCAAAATTAATTACCTCTCAATCAAATTATATGACGTCAATCAGTTGAACCTATGTTCATGTAACGTGTCCACGTGATCAAGTCAACTCTTAAATGATTATGGTATTCAATGTTTGTCCTTTTATTAGCATGCGACCATTTTCAATGACTTATGAAGGAAATCGCATTAGCGTGTATAACACTATATTACCACAAGTTTATGGATTTCTCCTTTACTTATTTTATTTCACATAATGAAGTTATGCTTTAATTTTCCCAATTAAATTGAATAAGCAGTGTCGTAGTCGCAATCATAATAGGAAACATTCAAATATGAATAGGTGTAGCTCAAAACAATCAAATACACTTTTACAAATAAAATTGTAAATGTTATACGTCTGAATCTCATAAAATGAAAATCAAGGTATCCAAAGATCCATTGTGGATTTGAAATCCATGAAATAACTTAGATTCACGTTTAAAAAAAAAATGTTATATATCGTTTGGTGGTGGGACCCGGAGATAGTATAAATACTTTCGGAATAAAATCGATATACCGAGACTAGTATTAATTGAGTAGTATTTTATTTCACGAGTAATAATATCTTTAGAATCGTTTTCATAAGAATTTGATTACAACAAGTGGAGAAATAAAATAAACATAGCAACGGGACCTAAAAAGTTTCTATTCGGATAACCTTCGCGCTGACAAAATATCTTCATAACGTCTTATCTCTTTCTTAACTTCCACTTTGGCGGGTCGCGTCGATGCTCCATCTCGAGTTTTTTTCTTTCTCCATTTTCCTTCTCTTCATTTGTTGCTCAAGATCTTAAAGTTGGTTTATCATCTTTCTCCCATAAATCCTCACACACATATCAAGGTAAGAAAGGTTGAATCTTGTAGAATATTTCATAAGTTTTGGGAGTTGACTTTTAGTTTGACTTTTGTTGACTTTGAGTTTGGGACTTTAAAATGGTATATAGGTATCATCTAAGCTTGAATTATGTGGTAAGAAGTGATAATAATCGATTTTTGGGGTTGAAATGTGTTGATTGTGTTAGTTGACTTTTACCAAACCACCTTTAAGTTGTAAAAATATGTTATTGGACTTTATTATAGTTGTTTTGGAGTATAAATTTTGATTTGTATGTGGTTGGAAGAGATTATATTGATTTAAGTTGAGTAAAGTGAGCAGTATCTTGGGTTTTGGAATTTAGGTTGTTGATAATGGATAAAATAGTTTGGGAAAATGATTTTAGGTTGACTAAAATTGGTTTTAAAATTTGGTATTTGGGAAGAATATTGGTGATTATTTGGTTTTAGCGGGATGGTTAAAGTGTCATTTTAATTGTCATTTAAAGCCTAACTAGTAATCTATATGCCAAGTTGGCAATTTGTAACTAAAATGGGTTGGTTGAAAAAGTTAGGGGGTGAATTAAAAATCGGGGTAAATAGTAGTAAGTTGTAATTGCTTTGTTGGGTATTTTTGGTTGGCGTGGAGGCGTGGAAGAAGCACTTGGATTGATTAGGCGGGCGTTTATATTGCAAGCCAAGGTGAGTATTTAACTTCACGGGTGTAAATTATAGCAGTGATGAGCTATAAATTCAATAATGACTTTTATATTATGGCCTTACGTTGTATAACATTCTGTACTCATCTATCCTATGCGAAATTAACTATTTTAATTACACTAAGCGAGAGTGTGGGCTAATTACCACTCTTGAGATAAGTATTCACTAAGAACCGCCTTTTACACCACTTTTCGCTATATGAGCTTGCATTTTTTATTTGTGCGGTGGTGCTATAGCATTTTAAGTGCATTGGTGATCATGCCTTAGAGCCAGGGTGAGCGGCATGTAGTAGTAGATTCTCACAGTCTTCTTGTCGTTGTTTTTTTATTGTAGTTCGGATTTCTCTATTTGTTGTTATTTCGATTTCAGACTAGGTTGTATGTTGATATTTTGTACTTTGGTTGATTGTTATATAAAAGAGTTGTGTTGTATTGGTTGGAAACACCATGATGGATTATTTTCTTAAAAGTTATTCTTTTCGGATGTATTTTGTTTTATTGGGTTATTTAGAGACGGTGTCTTTTAAATTTTTGAGTCATCCGTCGAATTCGTGACTGCGGTATTAGAAGTTTGGATGATTAACCTCGGGGCGGCCCGTCTTTAGGCAGTATTTACCAATCCAAATGGCAACCTTGCATAATTTTTGAATCCTAGCCCAGTAGTAGATTAACTAATAAATTGTGTGCCTGACACGACTCTTGGGTCGTAGCCTTCTAGCAGTGTTGCAGAGCGGTGTATCACCCGAGCCCTTGGCGTTAGTGGAAATCACCGATTAAGCAACCAATTAAACCAAGTCGTTCTTGTAAAGGCCGCCTTAAAAGTCGGCTGGCCCGGAGGTTAGGCCGTGAGCGGCATGAACATCGAGTTCACCATACTGACTGGACGAAAAGAATGAGCAGAAAATACAATGTGACTATGCTCGGATGGTGATACAAAACTGACAACAAATAGTACGCTTCAAAATTCCATTAATCATACAAATCAAATACATAATATTTTCTTAATACATGTTTTGACATAAAACAAAAGTACCAGCGGCGACCGTTGAAGATATCACAGCCACCCCGAATCTCGAATCATGAGTTGTCGACACGTAAAAGCGCGATTGATCTTTGCGTCGCGACTTTCACGAACAATAAGCTTATCTTGAGGGGTCCCCAAAATAGAAGGGTGAGCTTGTGGCTTCGTGAATACTCATATAACAATCATATTCAACCACACATATATAAACATGTACTATAGCATAATCTTGATAATTACTTCCATTATATCTTATCATATTTATTATCGCTAGTCCGCCTCCTTATAATCCTCATAATTTAATCTTCAAACCATTTTAATACAATCAACACAAAATAATTCCATAATAATAGATAACACTATAATATCAAATAGCTCAAATACATCACATAAGCAACAATAACTTTCTATTATTTATTAAATTACGCGCCTAATAGAGGAAAAACGTCATTCATTGCCTCTACACCAAGAAAGCGAAGACCAACAAAATACAACTCTCCCGCAACCTCTACACCAAGTAGACGGGAATACACGCCACGCAACTGCCCGAGAGGACATGTCATTGGGTGCCTACATCGTTGAGCAAATGAAGACTGACAAAATACAACTCTCTGCTAAATGCATGAAATAAACCGTTTATTATAAGTATTATTTTAATATTATTCAATAGTAGAAAATAGATTAGGGTTCGAGGTTGTGTGGTTAAACTCGAGATGAGTTTTAAAACCGCCAAACCAAAGGAGACTTAAACTATCATAAATATCTGCTGACCCTTTGTCAGCTATTCACACGTCATCAAAATCTCCTGACCCTTTTTTTCTTGGTTGGCGAACACTTCTCTCCGCCTTGATTTTTTTCATTTTCTTGGTGGAATCTTGTTTCAATTCAACATAATCTTGTTCCTCATCTCTTGATTATCAAAGGTATGATTTTATCTTCAAATCTAACTATTTTGAGCTATAGTTGACTATCTTTTTAAGTTTGACTTTTGTTGACTTTGAATTTGGGACTTTAGAATGGTAGAGATGTATCATCTAAGCTTGAATATTGTGGTTAGAAGTGATTGTAATAGATTTTTGGGGTTGAAATGTGTTGAATAGGTTAGTTGAGTTTTAGGTTGACTTTCACAAATCACTTTTAAGTTGTAAAAAGTATGTTATTGGATTTTTAATATGGTTGTTTTGGAGTATAAGTGTGACTTTTGTGCTTTTGGTAAAGACTATGTTAATATAAGTTGGGTAAAGTGAGTAGTATTTGGGGTTTTGGAATTAAAGATTATTTGTTAATAATGGAAATATTAGTTTGGGAAAGTTGTTATTGGGTTGAATAGAAGTTGTTTAAAGTGTTAGTGTTTGAAGGAGGTGGAGGCCGATTGGGTTGGGGTTTGTGATGGTTGAAATTTTATCGATTTAATAGTCGTTTATGTTCGCGTAGTAATCTTTTCACCTTAAGTTAATGATTGGTAATTAAAATGGTTGTTAAGTTGGATAGTAACTAAATAGAGTTATTAATATGGTAGTAGTGGTAATTGTACTTCTCGGGTGTTTTGGTTAGGCGTGGAGCGTGGGAAAGGCACTTGGACTAATTAGGCCTTGGTAACATTTATTGATAGTCAAGGTGGTATTTATCTCACGGTGTAGATTAATTTGCTTAACTAGTGGGATGTGTTGCATTTGTTGATGTTGTGAGCATGTTTATGTATGTGTCAATGTGTTGATTGTTGAGTATGTATGGTTGATTAGTAGTTTGCCTTGTACTACGGTGCAGTGTGTTGTGAGTGCCTTGTACTATGAGTAGAGTGTGTTGTGGTTGCCTTGTACTCGAATGCGAGTGTGTTGTGGTTGCCTTGCTAAATTCTGAGTGTGTTGTGGTTGCCTTGTACTACGGTACGAGTGTGTTGTGGTTGCCTTGTACTACGGTACGAGTGTGTGGTGATTGCCTTGTACTACGGTACAAGTGTGTTGTGTTTGCCTCGTATCGTTCACAGTGTCTTTATTATCGGTATTGCCTTATACTTGATATGAGTGTCTTGTGTTTGCCTCGTACCTCGTTACAAATGTGATGTATAGCTTATGTCGGCCAGACATAGGGTTTTGTCCACTAACGAGGTTGAGGTTGATTATATGCGCGTGGTTGTAGCAATCCAAATTTGCGTTGAGTTGATTAGTTGTTTAGGCGTAGTGCGAGTAGTACAGCGTTCTTTGGTAAGTTGAGAAGTTGGATGGTCTAGTTGTTGGTCGTGAGGTTTTACATTATTTGGTTTATAGAGTAGAGTTATGGATTTCATTAGGTATTGTTGTCCTTTGTTTTACTTCGGATAGCATGATATTCGTGTGGTTGTCTTTAGAATGTGCATGTTAGTTGGGTGGGCCTATGAACTATGACCATAATGACCAGTACAGATATAACCATATGATGTAAGCATGATACTTGAACTCACTAATGATACACTCTTTGTTATAATGCTTGAATAGTATTGTATCCTACATTACTACATATTTTATACGAAATTAATGATTTTATAATTACTGGGTGGGGTGAGTTAATTTCCATGTGAGATAGTACTATCTTTCCAGCTTACCACATTCTCTATGGGCGGCATTTTTAGGTTGGTGTATTTGATTAAGTTCGTGTGATCGGGTTTGGTGATTAGGTGAGAGGCAATTGGCGGTAGATCCTTAGGTCTTTTTGTTCTTTGGTTGTAGTTTGGAATGTATAATGTTGTATTTTGAGATTTCGAGACTTTATATTGTTGTCATTTTGTCTTGTGGTTTGTTGTATATATGAATTGGATTTGTATGGTTAGGAAATACTCACGTGTATTTTCTTAAAACCATTCTTTTCCGATGTATCACTGGCATTTATTGGTTTATTTAAGGGCAGGTGGGTCTTTTCAAATTGAGTCATCCATCGATTTGGTGACTCTGGTGTCCAGGACTTGGATGATTCTAACCTCGGGCGAGCTGGAGGCGGATCGTTACACTCTACACCAAGTAGCGGTACACCTCAATCTGAAGGGACCAAAGAAACCAAGCGGCAGATGAGTTACGCTAATCATATGACCGTTGATTCCATTGAATACCGGAGTATAGGGCCGTTGATTCTAACAAATACGGACACACAGGCCGTTGATTTGCGGGCTGTGTTTATGGGACGTCGATTCTCAAGAATACCGGACATATCACATCATAAGTCACAACACAAATCATATCCACTTCCATAATATGGCCATATCATAACATCATTTTGTACATAACCAATTCATATCACTCATGTCATGTGCCCACAAATATGTCTCAATACATATATCTCATCATTTATTATCTTATTATTCTCGTTCCTTTCGTATATTACTATACATTATGACATCAAGTACAATAGGCCATTAACATATTCACGATACATATATTATTATTTCAAGCTATTACCATCACATATGTTCATGAATGTATGCCTCCTATCAAAATATATTATACCATTGCTACAACCATAGATTATACGATACGCATATGAACAATGTCTATTTATATATGTCCCGATGATAATGTTAATATCACCTTATTATTAACTCCTCATATCGTCTTATCATAACTCAACATCATATCAATTTTCATAATCTTACCACATTCTATTATCATGTTATCTTGACATAATCTTATAAATCTCAAAATCCTATATTCACATCAATATCACAATAATTCATTTTCAGTATTTTCATCTCATCCTTTAATGTTATCCATCAAATGATTTTTTTTTCTATTCATTACATTCATAAACCCACATAATCTCATTTAACAATTATTTTATAACATTAACGCGTTACCCATATATAGTTATATCATAATATCTCGAATCTACAATATTTCAATATCTCATATATTGATATTTAACATGATTTCTCAATACAACCAATTAGTTCAATCAACCCATTCTACGTACTTATACACGTGTGGTTCATTCTATCACACTAATATAAATGAATACGCTTTATAAATCTCCTCTCAATAATTAACTTTATATATATATATATATACTTCCTTATTAATTATCGTATCGGCTTATACTTGTAATCTTTCTAATAGTTATTCATTTAACAACCCAAAAATATACAAGACACATATTCATATTATATAGATTATAAACTTGTATTAAGTCTTTCTAGTCAGTAAAATATAATAACTTTACTATGATACTATTCGATATCAGCCTTAAAACTTGGCGCCTTTAGGGTTATAATTTAAGGGAAATAACCACAAAGGAAAGAAAAAAAAAATTTAAAGGAAGAGGGGGGGAGGAGTTTGTCAAGTGAAAAATGGTTTGTGTTTTAGCATTTCTTGATAAATAGATTAAGATGAGATTGCTGTAAGAAAAATAAAGCAAGCACAGGGGTGGCATTAAGTAAAACAGGAGGGTGTCAGCAAGCAGGTGTCGTTTTAGGAAAAGATGGGTAGTGTTGGCTAACCCAATCTGACACATGCAGTTCGAGTTTGTTTTTACGTAGAGTAATACTCAATTATTGCTTAAATCATAAAAATTCAGGTTATTTTAGTTACTTTGGAATGATCATCGAAAGCCCACTTGTGTTAGTGAAATACTTGACATGATCCATTGTCATACATCGTGACAAATTACCGCTCTTGAAATGTGGTGTGTGCGATAGTCGTGATAAGTTGCACAACTTTAAAATTGGATTGATACTTTGCTTAAATTTTAGAGGTGAGATTAATATTATTTGATGTTATTTAACATGTTATATAGCACATACTCAAGTAATATGCACATCATGAAAATAAAATAAATAATACACATTCAAGAGATATATGATATGATCCTAAAATATAGACCTATTACAACACTTTACAAAGTGTAGCACCCAAACCATAAGGCCCTATCATAGCACTTTATGTAATGACCGTTACGAAAAAAAAAAAATTTAAATTTTTCGATTCGGTGGGACCGGGGATATTTAAATAATCTCGATGATAATATTATTTAGTAAAATTTTGGGCAATTACATTTATAATTTGTAGTTTTTCCATGGAATATCTTATCTTTGGAATCGGGTTCGTGGAGATTTAGAAATGCGATAGCGGAGAATTACTTAGAAACGAGCGTGACTCGAGGTTTTAAATATCTAGTCATGCTTATCTTCCATCATCATTATCAAACACTTCATCATCATCTTTTTTTCATGCTATGGCCGAAATATTCACCCCTCCCCTTAAAAAATTTGATTTTCCATTTCTCTCTTGATTGTCGGCTGGCTTCGAAGATCGGTTGTAATATTGTTCTCCCGTCATTCTCTTGAGTTAAGGTAAGAAATTTCAAGTCTTCGAGATATTTCTTGGGTTTTGACATAGTTGATTTTAGTTAGATTTTTCATAATTGAATTTTATGATAAATCTTAGTTGGTTATGGGTTCTATGGCGTATTTGAGTGATGAATTAAGTGATTTAGAGATGGGTTGAGGCGTTATGGTGAGTTGACTTTTAGGTTTTTGATTTGACTTTTATGTGGATATTTTATAAGACTTTAAATGTGTAGGTTATATTGGGACCTTATTATAGTTAGCAATACGTAACT